>VXBU01009670.1:48670-68873 GCA_013400315.1 Bombycilla garrulus | reverse complement strand
CGGGCCGACCCTTACACCAACCCAGTGTCCTTCTGTGATGGACGGACTACCTCAGTGGACTAGGTCAGAAGAGTGCTACAGACGTCATTTACCTGGACTTCATTAAGCCTTTGACACTGTCCCCCACAACATCCTTCTCTCTGCATTGGAAGGAAATTAATTCAATGGGTGGACTATGAAGTGGGTTAGGAATTGGTTGGGTTGTCACATCCAGAGGGTAGTGGTCAATGGTTCAGAGTCCCAATGGACATCAGAGACAAATGGTTTTCCTCAGGAGTCCATATCTTCATTAATGACACAAAGGGATCAAGTGCACCCTCAGAAATTTTGCTAAGAACATCAAGCTGAGTGTTGTGGTGACGCATCTGAAGGACTGGAAGCCATCCAGAGGGACCCAGACAAGCTCAAGAAGTGGTACATGGGAATCTCATTATGTTTATCATGACCAAGTGCAAGGTGCTGCATGTGGGTCAGAGCAACCTCCAGTATCAACCCAGGTTGGGGCATGAACAGATCCAGAGCAGTCCTGCTGAGAAGGGCTTGGGAGTCCTGGTGGGTGAGAGGCTGCATATGAGCTGGCATCATGTAGGCCGGAAAACCAATTGTATCCACAATCCAAAGCATTATGGCCAGTTGGGCAAGGGAGAGAATTCTGCCCCACTACTCCACTATGGTGAAACCCCACCTGCAGTGCTGCATCCAGCTCTGGAGTTCTCGGAAGATAAAGGACATTGAGCTCTTGAAGCCAGCCCAGACTTGGCAAACAAGATAGTCAGGGGGATGGAACACCTCTTCTTTGAGGGGAGACTAAGAGAATTGGGAGTCTTCAGCCTGAAGAAGAGATGGCCTTTGGGTGACCTAATTGCAGCCTTCCAGTACCTGAAGGGAGCCTACAAGAAAAGTGGAGACATTTTATAAGGGCATGTAGGGAAGAGAAAGGAGAGAGAGAGAAAGGATAATGGGTTTAAATTGTAAAAAAGGAGGTTTAGATTAGATATTAGAAGTTCTTTACTGTGAGAGTGGTGAGGCACTGGAACAGTTTCCTGGGCAAAGTTGTGGATGTCCCATCCCTGGCCATGTTCAAGGCCAGGCTGGATTGAGCTTTGAGCAAGCTAGCCTACCAGAAAGTGTCCCTGCCCATGGCAGGAGAGCTAGAACTAGATGATGATCTTTAAGGTCCTTTTCAATCCCAACCTTTCTATGATTATGTGATGATTCTGTGATCATCACCATTAACAAGTGCAGTTTTTAATTTGTATTTTATATGAGCTGGTTCCTTCATCAATTTGATGACTGGAGGATGGCATCACTATTTATGTAGTTTGAAGGGGACTTAAATTCCTATAGACCTAGGTAGGAACTGAATAATGACTTCAGTAACATTAATGTTTCCCAAATTATAGGCCTGTATCTTTAAAGAGAAAAATAGCACCCTTGAGTATTTCAGGATTTGAACCTTAGTTATACCTAGGAAAGACAAATGCCACTAACGGGTCCATGAGCATCTTACATAGTATCTAGATAAAAGTAGCAGACTGACTGCTGTCATTTTTCTTCAACACACATAATTATATATTCTGTAAATCCAAAGCTAATATTTTAAAAATAATTTCTACATAAAAATAAAATTACTTTAGTTATTATATTTATGAATTTTATAAATACTTATGGTTTCATTTTATATTAATTATATTTTTGTCCTGATTCTTTGACAAGGCATTGAGTTTACAGGGATTCTTGCTGGTTTTGTTTAAAAGGTGGCACTGCAATTCTTCTTTGCTTTCATGGTGGACTCTGACACTCCTGATTATGACACACCACTTTCTAGCTAGAACTTATATCCAGGGTCTGCTGTCAGGACTGCACAAAACATACAGTACAAGGACACTTATCTCAATAACAGAAAACAAGAGAAAATGTTAGTCACATGACTGTATGAAAAATGACTGTGATAGATTTTCCTTCATTTTGTCCTGATGGTAATAGGGATCTGAAGGTTGTACAGCCTGGTGACTGCTTACTCATTGTATAATGCAGTTAATGAGCTGCCTTTCTGACATTAGTATAATCTGTCTGGTTCATGATGTACTATAGCACATGCATTATTTCACTGAATGATTTATGGGATCTCTATTATGTAGTAATGCATTTTCTCAGGTAATAGATGAGATGGATTATCTTGTGTTTCCTAGCATACTGTAGTTTTGTACATCAAAAGTGTAGTTTGCTTGTAAGACATCATATTTCATTAGCCAATGAGAACAATTTTGATGACAGATGTCCCTTCATTAATTGTTTCCTTTTACTTATTATACTCTTCTAAGTCTCCAAAATTTTTCTATTATTTACAGTCTTTTGTGTTGCTCAATTTCTATGCCAAATTCTATATTCTGGTATTTAAATATCAGCTCATAAGGATAAAATACTAGATTTTGAAAGAAAAAAGAATTAATAAATTGTTGGGCTTTTTTCATTCATTCATTCATTCATTCATTCATTCATTCATTCATTCATTCGCAATTCCTGGACTAGATCAATTTCCTAAAGAAAAATGTCCAGTCCTTAAATGCTACGTTGATGTGTCAGTATCCAGCAAGGAAACAGATCTCAAAATTGCTAAATTTCTTCAACTTTTTTGAGTATTCTTAACTGGTGCTAGTTGAGGGGAAAGACAGCAGATGTAATCTTATTATAGTAACTAAGTCCCTGTTTTTCCATCTTGAAAATATGACTTGTTAATTAGCATTATCTCAAATAGACAAATTGCATAATCTTTTTGTTGAGGAAATGCAGTGGAAGACAGAAAGAGAAAGAATTGGGGAATTGAAGGGAGAAGAAGCCAAAGCAAGGGACGGCAGAGGTCAATGCTAGGAAAAGAAAGTGTTTAGGTGGCCGGGGCTTTTAGGAACATGCAACGGACCTCAAGTTATCATATCCACTGGGAGGATATGATAGGAAGCTGGGGCAGACAGAGCCTTGAGATACAATTGGTTTGTTCACATGTGTATTTGTCTAGAACCATAGAATCATGGAATCACAGAATCAGAATGGTTTGATTATCCAGTTCCAAACCCCTGCCAGCAGCAGGTTGCTCAAAGCTCCATCCAGCCTGCCCTTGAACTCTTCTAAGGATGGAATACCCACAGTTTTTCAGGCCAACCTATTTCAGTGCCTCATCATGTCCACAGTAATAAATTTCTTCCGAACATGTAATCTAATGTGTTCTCATCGCTAAAGCTGTGGGTTTGGTTATTTTAAACACAGAATTGCTAAGTGGAATACAGAAACAATAAAGAGAGATCTTAGAACAAGTCAGCCGTCTGTGTTCTGCTGACTGTGGTTCCCCATTTCAGTCCTGCCCTCCAGTGCGAGCATGATCTGAGTCTGGTCATTGGTGAAAACCCTTGGAGAAATTCCACAATGGGCATTCATGCCAGCAGAATCTTGCTTGTTTTTTGTTTTTTTTTCTTTCTGCCCAGCATCAGATATTTCTCTGAATTACTCATACTCCTCTGGTTTTGAGGGAGACTTAGCCTTTGACTTCCTCTTGACACTTCCACTTAACATAGTAGAAAAAAATTAATTTTGACCAGTTGTATTGTCTTGATGACTCACTACACACAGTTCTTGCAATATAAACTACAATGTTGTTGAAATATGGTCTTCCTTAGCTCTGCTGCTTCTGGTTTTCCATTCTTTTGCTATCAAGCTGACAGGTAATATTTCAAATAATTATAAGATTTCCATGCTACTCCGTCAAAAGGAGGGTCCTTTGGGCACTATCTGTTTAAACTTACAGGAACCAAATCTTTTGCCATAGTGTAAGTATAAAGTAGATTAAATGGAGAGTATTAAAATTGTATTGTTTGGTAAGTTGTTTAAATTATGTATGAAAAATGAGTTGAATATTTTTACACCCAGCGTGAGACCAGCAAAGCTAATCTGGTAAAAAATGTCTCTGACCAATGGCAAGGTAATGCAGAACCAGATGAATTTTAATGATCCCTTCCAACCCAAACCATTCAATGACTCAATGATTCTGTGATTCTATTAATCGTAAGTTAATATCTAAGCTATGATTTAACATTTAAATGGACTGATGGCTAAACAAACATAATCAGCACTCATTTGGAGCACACAAAAAAAGTACAGCTGGGCAGGGTTTGGTTAACAGCTGGATGCAATGATTGTAGAGGTCTTTTGCAACATTAAGAACTTTGTGATTCCATTAGTCTACAAATATATTTGGTAATGGATGAAAATTAGGTATCTGTACCTCAAGTTCTCCCATGTTTTTGTCCATGATTTAACAAAACAAAAAGTCACCTCTACAAATCACTACCAAGAAACTTTGGAAACAGCAAAATACCTGAGTTTAAGTTGTTAATCTTGTCCTACTGCTTAGACCTTGTTCATTTTTAAATTAGAAATTTCCAGAACAGTTACCACATAGTGAAAATGGGCAGTATCCTCAAATATCATGACTTGATGTGTGGGGACTACACAAGTTAAAAAAATTTTACAATAAATATTTAATCCACTAATTTGTAATGATACGCACTTCTAAAAGAAAATGTAGTCTAAGTGTGATTCTATTAATACATACTTTCAAATTTTAACTATTACATCTCATTGATAAGACATAAATTTTCAATAAGAGAATAATTTGATTTCCACAACAGTTTCAATTTATTTTACCTCAGAAAAGCATGAAAAAAGCAATACAGTAAACTCATCATAGATATATATAAATTATATATTGCTCATTAGCAAAGAAAAACCCAAATATTGCTCACATTTTTTCCCTTGCAAATTGAAAATGATGATAATAACTACAGTTTGTCCAAAATAGCAAGTATGTAAATAAATGAGATTCTGTTTAATTATGACAGATTTTATTGTGTATTTACAGACTATGAAGTCTTTTGAATCCTAGTCCCAAAATAAAAAGACACAAACATATCCATTATCCATTTAGACAGCTAGTAAATCCAATCTTCCTCTTAGTTTCCTGAGTACAATAGACAGAAAATAAGTTTAATAGTATTTCCAGAGGTTAACATACTCAGCCCTTTGTGAACCAAAGTATAAAGTGAATGAGTTCCAGAATAAAGAACACTCACAGAGAATTGCTCTTTCACTTTACTCCTCTTAGAAAAACCTTTCATTTGGGGAGAAGCAAGAGGGGATGATTTTGCTGCAAAGAAATAGGAGTCCAAGTTAGACTTCAGAAGCAACTTACTATCTGATTTGGCCTAAGAAATTTTATTTTTAGATCTTAAACTTCTGGGAGCAAGTACTAACTTCTGTTACACATTTTCAAAATAAAAAGAGAAGAGGTCTTATGCTTTAATGGAGACAACTGTGGGCTCAAACTCACAGGTAAAGCAAAGTCTTCCATATTCCCACAAAAATCTACCCCTCTCCTCAGTAGTATCTATTCATTTTCTGTTGGTATATCTGTGTGATTCTTCTACTCTCATACTGGCTTTTTTGTATTCAACTCTGAGGAACGCCTTTTTTTTTTTTTTTCTCTTAACTATATGATTTGTCCAGAAATGTTTGATAGTTATCAGTGATTTGTTGTGGTGGTTGCTTTTTCATTGCTTTGAGATTTTTAAAAATAAGTATTTTCTTTTAATTTTTTTACCTCGGTACATATTTTTTCAGGAAAAAGCAAAGTGAGATAAAAAGAAAGAAACCTACATTTTTGAAATGGTTTTCTCTTATTTTTTTTGTCCTCTATCTGTAGACGGAATGATTTTTCTTAAAGACTTGAAATTAACTATTTTTAAATGTTTTTAAAATGCAATTCCTTTTTGAAACAACTGTAATTGACATGCTGAAATGTCAATATATTTTACAGAAAAAAAGCACTGTTTTTTTTCTATTCAGTAAGAAACCTGAGAATTTTTTACTTGATATCTCCTTGACTGAATTTTATAATCAAAAATTTTATTAGACTAGCAATTGGTAGGCTATTTCTCCATATGATGATGAATGGTTTATTATCTTTGGTAAATGAGTTTCTCTGATATTACCATTAAGGAAAAAAACCCCACAATTGCATAAATTGTCAGAATTAAAATCAGAATGATTGGATTTTGAAATAGCAATTGACAAGTATGAAGTTAAAGGGCAATACGTCAGCCTGATATTGGCTTAAAAGAAAGTTATAATGAAAATAATATTCTAGTCATTAAAAAAGAGAAATAAGAATTAACTGTGTTTCATTATATGCCATCCACTTCTAGAAGACTCATGCCTAAATAATAGGTTACTATTTTGTTGCAAAAAAATGCTTTTTGATTCAGCCTTGTGGACATAGTTCTAGGGAAAATTTCTTTGCCTTTAAAAAGATGATTAACATGATTCAGATTCAAAACGGGCTTTCAGCTTTTCAATAACCTTTCATTTCTAAAATTCTCGTTCCTATACACTATGTAGTGGACATTTCATATAAGGGTTTTCTGTGCTTTCTAGAAATAATATTTTGTTTCTTAGTGGAATCTATAGATTCTGCTTGACAACTAGAAAGTGGACTAGATTGCTAAAAGAGAAGGTTCTCATCTTACGATGTGAATTTGGCATTATTGGAAGATTAATTTTTCTTCTATGCTAGGAAAGGATGATTTATTAAATTTGTAATATATATAGAATTAACACTTAGCCAGAGAAACAAATGCTCTAGTTAGCTTGTCCTCTGTACCTTCAGTGGATTGAATGTTCTTCCTTGAACATTTCCTGAAAGGTACATGACAGACCTAATTCATAGGATTGAAGTTTAAAAATCCACTGAAAATTCAGGGGCATGCACGAGTCAATTGAAATATCATTAAGGAAAGGAACAGTAAAAGGTATCTTCAGGAAATTTCATGTGCAGTGTCTTCCAAGGTCACAGTTAAAGGAAAGCTGTAACTGCTGCAGCCACGACTGAATTGTTCATGCATGTGCACAGATCAGGAGCAGTAGGAAGCCAGAGAAACTCAGAAACTGATTTGCTTAAAACCCTGAAGATTATATAGAACCTGGGGGGGTGGTCTTTTTTTCTTATATTTTTATATTAATTTTTCTCTTATATTCTTAATCTTACTGTGAATCATACATATATAGGCAGTCACTTCTTGCCTGGGTTTCAGCTGATGCCTTTATTCTGCATTGGTATTCACCTTTATTCTGTTGCAATTGTCTTCACACTTTATTCCAAAGAAGAAGAGTTATACATACTAGCCAGATCAATCAAGACATCGAATTCATTAAACTTTGAACTCACACTGACAGCATTCTGTGGAAACTCCTGAAATATAAAACATCTCATTGACTCCCAGATCGTTAATTTGAGGTTCTGATTCTCAAACAGATTAACAGTCAGTTTTAGATTAGTTAAACAATTTTTACCATTAAGACTCTTTGGAGTACTAGACTTTAGAGATGTACTTAGAGGGATCAATTTTCCATACTCAGAAAAATTTTTGGGTTTATATCCATTACTTTGGCAATGATACTGAGAATGGCACAGGAAAGTAAGGGACCAGTAAACAAGGGTAAGATGCATTTTTAAGGAGCTGGAGGAATTAAGTAATGTTCTTTCAATGTGCAAAACTACAGAATAATGAATCACAAGACTGCAAAACAAATCCAAGTGTGAATGAATGCTAAATGGAAAGATATTGCAGCATCTGACCATGAGAAAATTTGTGTGCAGTGATGCAGAAATCCCTAAAGTCTTCATCTCCACTTGCCGTTGCGCCAAGTAAAACATGAGACGCTAAATTGCATTGATCAAGAAACACAAAATAGATCACAAAAAATAGAGGCAGTGATGCACAAAGCTCTGACTACACCCCAGAAAATATTTTCTGTGCTGGTCATCAGTACTACTTTTTATTTTATTCAGAGCTGTCTAATTTTTAATTTTTATTTTAGAAGACTATAATGAAAAACAGATAAAGCTGACAGAAATATGCATGTTTTGGCTATGAGTATAAATTTAAAATACAGTGGGCTAAAAAAGAGACCAAGCTATAATAATGCTGGGAATAACTGATGGAATATGCTATATCCTTTGGTCATATAGTAACTTTGTAAGTGATTCAAAGGAAATTTTCAGCAATAAGAAAAAAAATTAAACGTCAACAGATGAGAGCATATGAAGCACAATGAAGGTACATTACTGGCAAAAAAAGGATTGGAATCTTCTGTAGCATGCCTACTCCAATTATGCTCTGTGGCTTAGCCATTTTTTAAATAATGAAAATCTATTCTAAATATGCCATTATATACTCTTCTGGAAGTGCTTATCTGCCAAAAATCAATGACAACTGTCTATTATTCCTACATTATAAATGTCTGAACTGAGAAATTTTCTTTACAGTTTTTGTTCAGTACCTAAATTCACAGTGAAGAAATTCTGAAGAAGAGATTACTTAAATGCAGGATAAGATATAATAAAGAAACTTTCTCTGAAGTCCTGCTGTATTGGGTTTGAATACTGGGTTTGCATATCCATACAAAGTTTGGATACTGGAAGGGCTACAGGGGACTTCTGTGAGAAGCTGCCAGAAACTTCCCTGTGTCTGATGGAGCCAATGCTGGCCAGCTCCAAGTTGAACGGACTGCTGGCCAAAGCTGAATCCATCAGCTACTCAGCTGCTGTGTTATATATCTGAATATTCCTCTGTTGCCAGAAATTCAGTGTGTTTCCTTCTTGCTGGTGTATTTGGTCTACTCCCTTCTGTAAAACCCTACGTGAAAGTTTATTTTCTTAAATATGCTTACTCAGTTGTGAATAAAAATATACATTGTGGACACTGTGTTCATGTATAACTGTGAAGGATTTGGCCTTGCAATTGACATGAAAATAGCTATTTAAAATGATTCATTGTTTCCATTGCTTTTATTTAATACCTCAATAGCACATGCAAAGCATGATTGGGATGGGCCTGCTTCTACCAGCAAAACATCATATTCCTTACTCTAAAGGGCATATCAACAAAAAGGAAAGGGTAACAAAAAAGAACCATTTTATGACTGAAATGTGTTAGCACTTCTGATCAATTACACAGAAGAACTAAAACTTTAATCTATCAGGGGACAGCTTTGGTGGCTCTTCATATTTCATATGAAATGACAGTTTAGGAAAAATCATCATTAAATGACGAAGTCTTATTTTTTTCAGAAGAATTCTGTACTATATTCTTTATTATATTCAAGTGATACAAATTAGGAAAGCAAAATCCAATTGACCAAAAAAAACCCCAAAGCATAAAGGAAAACCAGGCAACCCTTTTCCCATCCCTCAAAAGGAAACCAAACCAAAAACAAAAAATGAAAAACCTGAAAGTTTTAGAGGAAAGCAGCTTTTAGGAATGGATAGCAGATTAATTAGAAATTAACTGTGAATTAGCTTGTCTCTGAATAAATAACCCAAATCAAAAAAATTTTGAAAATGTTTTTCCCTAAATTATCAAATGTGAATATCCTGCTTACTCTGCTCTGCTGCAAAACACAACTGAGTATGTCACTCCAAAACTAAAAAACGAAACTTTCCTTCAGAGCATAGTAAACATCCGCATGGTATATTCACATACACACAGACAGAGTGTTAGAAGAGGCAATCACATTTAAATCAAAAGTGAAATAATATGGATCCATCTTTAGAAGGCTTGGCATTGTGATATCAAGATAAATATCTTGCTCTTCCGTCAGTTATTCCATGACATTTTCTCTGGATATATGGAAAAATATTTTCTGCTCCACAAACATTAACTTCTTTATTGCCCAAGTAAAAGGTAATCCACATCACTGAAAGGAACATGTTTTACAATCTAGTAATAATGCACATTGTTTGCATTCAGGACTCAGAGAATTCTTGTGCAGCACTAAAAATACCAGAAGAAAAAAGAAGCCTTTGAGGGAATATCTATTGTGTTTCAAGGGATAGAGAAAGAAAATGATAGAGAGAAAATTTAGGAGTGTTTAAATCACTAACCAGAAATTAGGAACCATAATAAGAGTGGAATGCTTTGTAATCTTTTAGGCTTTGCTTGCCCCTCACCTTGGGTCTTTGTGTACCCCATGTTGCAATCCTGCTTTGCTGTGCTGCATGCACTCTTTTTCAGATTTCAGAGACCTGACTCCTGATCCACATCATAGTACAGTGACTTCAGGTCTGCCTTATTCCAGCACTGTGACTTCTTACTGTCATGCAGCTTCAGCTAGAGACAGCAGAGCTTGTTCTGGTTCTCATCAATGTAATGGCTCATTCGCCTCGTGGCTTTGCTAACATTGTGTGATGCCTTTGCTTGCAGAGCTCAGTGTAATGCACTGCCTGCCATAGGTTTGTGTGCGAGTGCTTGTGTGTTGAGTTTTGTCAAGTTACACGAGGTCTCAAATATCTGTAAGATATCAAAATACTTTATACTTTAATTTTAAATGTTTCTTTGAAAAATAAAGTATGGTCATAGCAATATCCAAAGGAATAGGCTGAAAGAGTTAGGAACAATTGAGTATATAAATATAAAATAAATGTGGGAAATACATGTAACAAGAAGCTATGTTGTAGTAACAAATACAGCTTACATGGAACCACCATCCTCTGTCACTGAGGTCAAAAAGTATGGAAAGGTCCATGTGCATGCTACTAAGCTTTCCTGTCATCTGGATCAAAGGTGTATCCAAAATGCATATTAAGAGCAGTTTCTGAGGTATGCTACCTTGACTGTGCCTTGCAATTTTTTTGTGTAAATGCTATCTGGTCAACACCAAAATCAGGTCATCCAAAAAATATAAGAAGACTGATTCCAGTGTTTTTGGAAATTCCATGGAATTTTTGTTTTATTGTGGTAAACTGTCTCATAAATATATACAACATAGTGAAACAAAATTATTATTATTATCTAAGGTCAAGATGTTCTGACTCTTATTAGCTATGTTTCCTTCATATGAAAGAAAGGCCCAACCAGTAGTATAGTTAAAAGAGAGTTCATTTACCAGCATCAGAGATAAATATTAAATTGAAAATATAAAATATAGTGCAGGGAAATTTTGCATGCTGTTACAGTATTTAGCATATAGTATTTTTCAGATACTGTAATTATTATCTCTTTGTGAGAAATATAGGAAAAGAGTCCCCTGTCTTTTCTGTAGAACACATAGTACAGGAAATAAGGATTTGTCATAATGGTCCAACTATGACTGAATTAATAATTTCACTAAACTAGCCTACCTAAGCAAGTCCTTATGCTGTGTCCTGCACATACATGTGTGTAATTTTTCTTGCATAATTTCTCCCATAAAAAAAGAATTATTTAAATCATCATTTTTATAGAGATGACATCTCCTAGGACATCTCATCTTACAAAAACAGCTCCAGCACATATGAAACACTGACCTATAGTGTCATCTTTTCATTTGCAATTTAGCAGCAATTTTAGACTATATCCCACTACTGGAAAAGACTTTCTTTGAAAATCCCTCTGACTCACAGTTATCCTGCTATCAAAATGCAACTACTCTTCAGCTGGTGCAGAATTACTGAGCTACTTTTGACCTAGAACTGATACTGTCACAACTATGGGGAAAGCTCCACAAAGCAAAAAAAAATAATAATTTTTCTCTTTGTCATTGCTCTGAGGCGAACTTTGAGTAGCTTAAAACAGACAGGAAAACAGCCTGCATAAAATTCAGTATTGTCTGAGCTTTTTTTGAAAATTTTCTCAGTATTGCAGCCAGAGGTCCTTGACAAAAGTAGAAACAGGCATCAAAAGATCTTGATTCTTTTTTTTTGTCAGTACTTCATGGAAGTTTTTAATATTACTCCTAACTAAGAAAAAAAACTTAAAATTTTTAATTTATTTGATATATGCTACTCTTTTGGTTGTTTCATTGTACATATTGTAAAGTGAACTTAAATCCTCTTGTCTTGATTTTTTCTTTTTGCAGAAGCTCATCTGAACTTTTACATAGTCTAGTACCTTGTCAAGTCTTTTGTTTACTGAATTACTCAAGAAGAATAAGATTCTTCTTTTTCAGTCTCAGGGTTTCTAGACATTTCACTTCTTTACATTCCCTTTAAAATGGCTCAAAAATAAAGTTAAGACTTGGTCTGTATTTTCAGAATGTTAATAATTTTGGTTTTGTGCTTGTCTTGTAAGCAGATAGAGACAAAACTGTGTATCACAAACTGGTTGAATTGACTACAGTCTCTGAGTGAAGCAGCATTGCTGCTTTTGAAATGGTATACTTTAAATATATTTATAATTTTTTTTGCATAAAAATCTCAGTTTCTGTTAAAATCTTAATATATATGACTTAAGATTCTTGGTTCAAGGCAGATGTTACTATATTGAAGGACCTTTTTATAGAAAAAAAGAACAGAATACTTCTGAATATTACATCCCAGATGAATCCTAAATTACTAGCAATGACATCACTTCATGAGATAAAATGAGAAAAAAGGACTCCAAATAATAAGGGCCATAGAAAACAGGTAAAAAATACAAAAGCAGGAGGGTCTCATTCGACATAAGAATTAGATTTAACATTGTCTGTCAGGAATAACATCAACAAGATCAGAAGAACTGCACAAGTGTGAATTAGAGGTCCCCACGAAATGAGTTTCTACTTTAGCAAGTAGGCAAATTAAACAGTTCATATATGCTGAGTAAAAAAATATCTGAATGTGATAAGAAAGATAACTCCCAGCTACCAATTAAGGGAGAAATAGGCAGACAGAGTTGTAATGAAAATAAAACATTCAAAATGCATGAAGACATTAAATAACCTTTTGAAGCATGTGATGCACTCTAGCAAAATATATTTGCAGAACAGGAAGATTCAGATAAGAGCAATAAAAAGTCAACATTTGTGAATAACCTCCAAAGTATTTCAAAGTTATACAGAACTTAAAACTCCTCTAGAAAACTTCAGAAATATTGGCTTTTATCCTTTAGCTGAAAAATCATGCTGATACTAGTGAATTTTCTTTTCTTCCCTTTCCCTTTCTTTTCCTTTACCTTGCTTTTCTTCATCTCCCATCTACTTTCTCTTCTATTTTGTCTCCCTGATTTTAAAATAAATTATCACCAAAACAATGAATTTCTCAATATGTAGAAATGAATACCATTCTACTTGATCTAAAGGATCTTGGTTAATGTGAGATATTCATCAATTGAATGAAGTATTTAACTATGCATTTTAAGCTCTAACTTCAATTCTTCTACTAATTAGTGCTAATTTAATGACCTCACAGCAAACACCCTCATTAATGCACGATCAGCTACTCTTGAGCTCCTTATCTTGCTTATTACTTTTTACGTAATGCTTATATGCATAGAACAAGAGTTGTATTCAACTAATGGGAATGCATTTACATACCGAGATTTAGATTGAACTAGAAGACTTTAAGTGAAGTATAACTGAGAACAGTTGTATCATTTGTAAATTTCTTCCTAGTCAGGACTTCATCTCACTCTTCCAATAAAAGCTGGTGCTTTGTGGGTTTCCACCCTTTTAAAAATTATTTCTCTTTTTACATACACCTAAGTACTTAAAGAAGACACATAAGCTTTTTTTTTTTTTTCTACTCACTCTGAGAAAGCCTTATAAGTCATATATCTGAGTGTATCATCCCTTACTATTCACATATGTACATGTCACTATCTCCTGTAATTGTAGCAATTATTTAACAAATACAAATGTAATATATATTTGTAAAGTGTTCTGAAAACAGAATTGTAATCATGTAGCTCATTGTTCTGTCTGTGCATAAACAGTGGTGGATAGTAAGCTCAAAGCAAATAGCTGCCAATATAATAACAATGTCAAAAAGATAAGACTATCAATATGTAAGCTGGAAGAAGTTTCATTATCCTGGCACTGTCAGCTTAATACTTCCTCTGAGAGGACATCATTGCAGACTTTTGTGGTGATTTGAGCTTTTGGACAGACATATTGTGGAAGGTCAGCCCCAGATAATATTTGGGACTCATTTTTTTTTCTAGTGAGCCCTCTGACCCTGTCTCCATCATCAGATGAGTAAATATTACTTTGTAGGAACAGAACTACAGTGCAGAAATCTACTCTTATATGTGAAGTCTTTCCAGAATTACAAAGGAAGATTGACACAAAGCAGGTTTTCTTCATGCTAAGTCTATGCAGGTGCACTGAAAGCCTTAGGTTTATTGGAAATGCCTGTGAGAATAAAACTGAGATGTACAATTCTAATAGGAGGAATCAAAGCTAACGATCTTTATTTTGGCACTGCCTGCCAAATTAGAGAAAGCATTATTCAAGTCAGGTTTTTGAAAAGAACAGAAAAGTTTTTTTCAACTAACCTGACAACCTTGTACAAAAAGAGAACTTGATTCAGAATAAATGTAAAGGAAGAACAAATAAGGCTAGACAGTTACAGTATAACTCCCTGGAAAAGAACATTCAGAGTTTAGGGAGAGGTAGAAGCATGCTGGAAACACTGACAGTTCCTAGAGAAAGCAAAGCCAACAAGGGCAAAGTCACAAAGAAGCAGCAGCAGTGTGAGGTAAGAAAAGGTCAGAAGTTCTGACATTCGCCCTTAAATGAGCATACCTGGAAGGAAGTTTCCTTTGATATTAAAACAGATTGATTAGAGTTTGTCAGAATGTATGCAACAAAGCATTGAAGACCCAATGATGTTTTATAAGAAAGACGTTTGAGGTCAGCCATTACAATACTACCTCTTTGTGCTTTTTTCTCTTCTGGAAAAATACAGAAGCTGCTTTAAGCATTGGCAGGCACTTTGGCTGACTTAAAAGGAAAACAGAGGCAATACATGAAAAGGACCCTCAGGATTTATGGTATTAATATTCTCAGGAAATATGTGCTTAATAAAGTAATACAAAACTACTGTGTGTTTATCATATAAATACTTTGATAAAATTAGATATTGACACATTATATTCTATTTTTTTTCAGATAATGTCTCTCTAGCCATTCTTGAAACCAATATAAATCAGGCTGTATTTCACCTTAAAATATTTTTGGCAGAACTCAATGCATATTAACTTTCATTTTATTCCTATGGTATTGAAAGCTATGTCTTAATCTGAAAAAGATTAAAAAGCCTGAGACACATACAGGTGCCGTAATTTTTGCTTTATATACCTCTGTGGGCAGCCTGTCTATTCCCACATTACCAGAACAGCAGCCTGGTGGATGAAAAGTCAACAAGGGATTAGAGTGCTCTCAGGTACTGGGTTTTTTTCAAACAGCAGAGACATGGTGTTGATGATTCTGATTTAAAAAAAAAAGAAAATCCAGCCTTCAATGGTATGCTCTATTTTGGTTTTTTTTTAAGGTTATAAGTCCTTGACTCTTATAACACTTTATGTCTGTTTCCTAATACAGACTTGCCAACATTCATGATGAAATGCAGGCAAGTGATGAAGCCACAGACTTGGCTGTACTTTCTTAAGAAGCAGGTTTCATTTTATTCAGCAGAGCCAGTTAAGCAAAGCATGAGCTATGCTGTTACTGAGCCCATCCCTTTGGGATTCAGAAGATAACTACTTCAAGAGCAGTCTGTGCTTCTCCCTGCATAGGAATGAAGCACTGCCAGAGGGTAACAAAAGCTTTTCCCCAACACCTATCACATACGAAAACTGCATGAAATACATCTTGATGGAAAACAAGTCTATTTTTTGCTAGATTAATTGAGGAAAGAATATGCAAATAACTTTTTGGCTAACAATTAAAATATAACAGTACAATAATTATATAAAATATATCTGTAGTTGTTATAACTGAGGTTGTTCATTTAATGACTTATAATTTATGTGCTGATAATATTGTCTGGTCCTTTATTGCTTGCTGTGTCAGAGGCTGGACTGGTATATATTTGACTGGCTGTTCAATATGGAGAATTAAAAAAATACCTTAAGAACAGAGAGTGCTACTGATGGTGATATTTAAATAACACCAAAGGTGAACAGAGTGAATCTGCAAATGTTACAACATTCTTTCTAGATGAAATAATGTTAGTTTTGTCATTTGAAAAGCAAAAGATAGTTTCTAAGATTTTTTTCCTTGTATCAAAACTCAGAAGGTCAACCTTTGTTTTTTGTTTCAAAAAAACCCCAAAGTGTTTGTTTTGTTTGCAAAAGTTATGGTGCTTTTTTACCTAACTATTTCTAGGTGCTTTTTAGTAGCTAGTCACATCCCTAGCTGTCCTTAGGTTTAATTAAACACATTCTCCTTAGGCTTACATGGTCAAATAAATGACCACTGTGATTATAATCTGACTGATCTATATTTAAAAATAATTATCTTAATATCTTTTTCATCATCTATGTATAAACTTTCATCTTTTTATCAGAGCACTAAATATTGATGACTGTTTGCACCCTCACAAATTGTACTGTATGTTATGATTTTTACACTTGAATGCTACTTTGTAACTAAAACATATTTTAAAATTATCATCTGCATTTTGTAAAGCTTATTGGCATATTGATTAACTTTGGTCTTCCTGTTCTAGAGCCAAGATTTAGATCTACAAAAAATTCAAATGGATGTAGAACAATGACAAAAAAATTATCCATCATATCAAATGCTCAAAAGAAAAGTAAATTGAGATGAGGTGTGAATAGTTGCATTGTGTATCTTGACAACAGCTGAAATTTGTCAGGTGATGACTGCATTTACAGAGAATGTTGCTCATAGGCTCCTAAACACCAAGACAAATCCAGACCACTTTTTCAAGGAATGTATTTATTCCATTTAATTTTGCCATATGGAAATAGAAAAGGTTATTAAGAGATAGGGATATATCTGTATTAGCTGATTAATAGTAACACTTTGGTTAAGATTCTTTATATCAATTTGCTTGTGTTCTTAAAGGTAAAAGATACTAACAAGAAAAAATATCTCTCACTAAAAATTGTATCTATATATTAAAAATTAAATATAACAACATAGAACAGGCAAGAATATCTGTAGTTTGCAAACCTCTGACTGAGGTACTGCTATAAGCAGTACCTAAAGGGCCTTGGGAAAAAGCTCTAGTTTTTTTTACTTGAGAGAGGAGGCTACATTGGGAGTTGCTGAGTCTGATAATTCAGTAGCCATAAGACTACCACAGCACTAGGTGTCAGCAACAGTCATGGCAACAGTAACTTGAACAGAGTACCTATAGATATATATATCTATACATATTTGGTCAGACATACACGTGAACACTGACAGCAAACAGATTACTCACACACATGAAAACTACTGATGGCCTCATCTTGTTCCTGTCTGGTTGATAAGGATGAAAGCCCATTCATCAAAAAGATGTACAGCGTGATTCCCTGCCAAAGCTGTGCTCAGATGCTCAGTCTCCCTGGCTGATGGCTCCTGGGCATACCAGCCACCAAGGCCTTTCTTCTAGCTGGTGCTCCTACTTACAAACAAGTGGACACACTCTGTAACTGGCCTTACACAGACAGTCCACCCAGTAGGTGTCCCTTAGATCTACAGAGGCTCCCAAAAACACATGTGCAAGTGTGTCTGGTAGGAGGCTCTATGATTGTATAAACCTCCTAATGAGGGGAAGAGAAGGGGCAGTTACCAATCTTTTCACTCTCACAACCAGTGCCAGGATCTGAGGGAACTGCACCAAGTCAGGAGAGGTTTAGGTTGGATATCGGACAAGATTCTTCACCCAGATGGTGGTTGGGCCCTGTAACAGGCTCCCCAGGAAGATCGCACCCTCAAGACTGAGAGAGTTCAAGAAGCATTTGGACAGTGCTCACAGACATGTGGTGTGATTATTCGGGGGTGTCCTGTATAGGGCCAGGAGTTGGACTCAATGATCATTTCAGCTCAGCATATTCTGCAATTCCATGGTTTATGTAAGTTTTATATCATGTATCTGTTCCAAGAAAAATTAATTCAAATAATCATTTTAAATATAAAGACCTAAGAACTAAGTGTATTGTGAATTCCTGTTAAATAAATTATTATATCATGTGTATCATTGTCAGCTATTAGTTCATAATTTTGCTATGTCAATTAAAATATTATTTGACACACAGATAGATTTTTCATATGTCCTCTGATACTATCCCATATTTATGCTGGAGCTGAATTTGATCTCATATTTCTAATCCATCTGAAGAACATGGGCTCCTTTAAAGTCCACAAAAAGGTGCATTAACTTCTGAGAGATGATACAAAATCAGTGAGAAAAGGATGATTCACAAGCCCTTGACTACTTTTCGTCTAAGTCATGTTCTTGGCAGAGTGAACACTTGTCTGATTTGGAGAAGCAACAAATGATTTTGAAAATTAACCAGGGTCTAGACTGCTCAATGAAGCATGTATTATTCCTTCCTATTCCCTATAATGGAAGAATTGCTGCTTGAATGGTTTCCTCAGCTTAATCAGCAAATCTATCTTCCATACTCTCCTAGTGGCAAACAATTTGCATTTATACCTTAACTTTCATTGTCCTCTGAAATGTAGATGCAGCCTTGATTTTTTTTGTTACCATCATTACATAATGAATTAATAGGTATCATTAGGGCTTAAATTCACTTTCATTTTGATTTGAAGCTTGAGATATTTTTTTAAGTAGCCATAGACCTGATTTTACAGATAAACAAAGTAATCTTGCACTTCAAAACAGGAACATTTGTGCAACAACAATATATTTTTAAAATATGTTCTTGTGTCTTTCAATAAACTGTATCTTCTGGGAAAGAATGAATAATCTCAGGAAAAATGGATGTTTCACTAGGTCTAAAAAGAAAAGAAAACTCAGACATTAGTTTGCAACAGCAGCTTAGACAGCTGGCCAATTTACAATTGCAGCGACCGTGTCTTAATTGACCATAAAGTCTTAAGAGCAATATTGTAGATTTTCACTGCATTTATCCACTATTTCTACCTCATATGTACAAGTGACACATGAAGGAAGAGGCCATCAGTATGCTAGGAAAGGATCATTTTAAGCTACAATGTTGCTGTAAAACTACAGATTGTTTGGGGGGGGTACCTCCTATTATTATTATTATTATATTAAACTATTTAAGAATGTAAGGCACCGGAATATCTGGGGGGTTTTTTGTTTGGGTTTTTTGTTTGTTTGTTTGGGGGTTTTTTTGTTTGTTTTGTTTTTGGTTTTATTGTTTTTTTGTTTTTTTTTCTTTTTCTAGTTACAGACAGCTGCACAGCTCAGAGTTACTTAAAAGAGTTGCATTTTTTGTGCTATGCTCCCAGTCAGACACACCCCCAACTAATATACTGGATGGGAGGATGTATTTGAAGAGACATAAACACTTTCTATGTTTTACTCCTTATCCTCCTAGATTCCTGTATCTTGTTAAAATACATAAGAACTAAAAAAGATTGATGTTCCTAACACACAATTCCTTCTCATGTTGCACACTTCATTAGATGGAAATTTTAAAATACGCTAGTCAAATTCTCCTGGTGCCTATATGCCTCTCAGATGCAAAGGTACACAAACAGACTGCTAAATGATAACTTGCTTCGCCAGCCCCATTTGTTTCTCTTCATATTTATTATCCACTTAGTTTCTAAACCACCTCTCCATCTCATATATCCTAATTTTCCTACACAGAGGACTTAGAATGGTTTTGTCTGCATTATTTTAATTTGTTCAAATTTATTTCATTTACATATTCATTTTCCAGATTTCATATGTCTGCTTTAAATTACTCATTTTTTATGTTTTCTAAAAAGTCCAAGAGAATAATATAAAGACCAGCTTTACCACTGTGACAGGAGGGCTTTTGCAAAAATGAAAATTTAGCAGCTATCTAAGAATTTGCAGTCAGCTTCTTATTGCTAGCAGATACTGCCTTCTGAATAATCTTTCTAGGTTCTGTATACAGGCCTCAGTTCATGGTACATCTATGACCACAAACACCAATATTAAATGTTCCTGTAATAGTTTCAGTAATTGACTCTTCCAGTACTGTTTCTAAAGAACATCTTTTCTTGTTGGAAATCATCATGCTCCAGCTCCCATCATTGGATCTTCTCATATGTCTTTCTGAAGATCCCTTTATCTGAAAGCTCTTCCTCAGTACAGCGAATACCCCAACTGGCAGAAACAGGAATTATACTCCACAGCCATTTTGGGTTCAGACTTATCAACAAAATTAGTTAAATCAATATTAATAAAAAAAAATTGTTTGTATAAACTATGGAGTGATTA
>VXBU01009670.1:22005-40649 GCA_013400315.1 Bombycilla garrulus | reverse complement strand
AAAGAAGAAGAAAACTCTCATCTACTATGGGCATTCAGCTGTGAAATAATTACTCCACTGACCTCATTTTACCACTGACATCCATGAGAACAGAGATTTATCAAGGCTGAGTGCTTCTGAAAATCTCACCTTTAGTGTCAGTGAGAAAACCTGCTCATTCCAGATTCTCTCTTCACCTGATACTTTAAGGAACTACCATGAAGACCTGTGTGAGTCCTTCCAAGGTTGAAGGGGCAAGGAAGGGAGGAAAGAAGAGAAAGGATAAGGAGACCTAAGTAACCTTTTCTTTCCTGCACCTATACATAAATGTTCTTCAGTAAAAATGTCCTATTCTACTTTTAAAATTAATCAGGACTTTAAATTTATGCTTGAATATAATTTATGATTATAAATTCTATTTCAAACAGGTTTTAATATGTAAATTAAAGCATCACACTCTAACAAAGAACGCAATGATGGATTTTGCTGACAGTAGTACAATGACTAAATTAATCTATCTTTTTATTACCATTTTAATAATGTATTGAGCAAAACTTCTGAATACATATTGGATCTGTCATAGGCTTTGTGGCAAGACTCTCACCAGCTAAGTAAAATTATGGCTCTTTTTTTATCTGCAATGAACAAGACTCTTGCTGAGAATAGTTACAAGTATACTAAAAGGATCTGGAAAATGGAGGTAAAAATTCACCTTTCCATACCCAGAGAAAAGTGGTAGTTGAGTAAATAGAATACGTTAGTGTTCAAAAAATTCCAAACACTCCGCAAATACTTTGTATTTTCCTCATGAAGCATTTTAACTACATAGAAAAGTTATTTCTAAATAAGCTAGAGTTTCCTACTGCATACTGGGGAAGCAATATCCTTGTGAGTTTGGAGTGGGGTTAAGAGCAAGAGCTGAGGTTGTAAAACTCCTAGTGAAGCAATGGAAATGAAAGATAACACAAATTGGATCCATACAGGCAGGCTTCACTCATATTAAACATAAAACCAAGTAAAAGTTGTGACATCTACAGCTGATTTTGCAAGCGAATTTTCTTTTGCTAAGATTTAATTTATCAGAACATGATTTTTAATGGGTCATACATGTGTTTTCACAACAAAATTATAAGCATAATATGAGAAGAGAATTAAGAGACTTTTGTAAAGATTTTAATTTATTTTCCTTATAGCACAGTACAGTATTATGTAGAGCAGAACATTTTGGTCCACTGTTCTTTAACACCATGTCATAAGGCAGAAATATTAATTCAAAATAAAATTATACTAAGCTAATAACACTTCCTAGAATAAAAGTTTTTTAGTTATAGATTTTCATGTCTTTTCAATGTCTAATCAGAAAAGTGTTTATAATAAATATTTGTCATATTGCAGCTAGTAATATTTTATACAAATATAACCAAAATTTAGTAAAGAACAGCTAGAACTGAATTTTCTCATATTATTCTAACCTAATCCATAGAATCAAACCCTAAGAAATACCTATGCTTAAACAAAACAGGTATAGATTTCCTTGGATGTAAACTCTGATTTTCAGATTGATCCATTTTAAAATATTCTGGAAGTTTATATCTCTGAGGGAGTTAAGAAAAAGAATCTGACTTATAAAGTCACATTTCTGGTCTTCTGTAAGTCTGTCTCAAGGATTAGTTTGTGTTCATTCTTCCTTCCTCTCATCAAAATGAGCATTTAGTGATATCAAATATAAGTACTGCAGAAACCCAAAATATGACATAAATGTAGAAAGGGGCATTGATAAATGGACTCATTTTTATAACTTGCCATGTTGAGCACTATTGAGTGATCCATTCTCTATACCGGTTTCCCTTGCTCACTTTTATAAACTAGTTGCACATATGGTACACACATATAAATTAATTGTCATTGTTTTTCTGGTTTCATTTACTAATTCAATGGTTTGAAAGTCTCCAAAGATATTGCAATATCCATTTTTAAAGACTGTAAGCACTTCTAAACACCATTTTACAAGTCATGCTTTTGGGTCTCCTGACAAAAATATATATTAGTTTTTAATCCACACATTAGCAGAGCATTATTTTTTTCTTAAGTCAAAAATGCAGGGTCTATTATTTACTTTACATAGTCTATGTATACTGTTTCAATTCTATTCCCTCAGCCATGATATTTATTTCTGCAGACATCACTTCCATCTTATCTTTTGTAGAGATCATTGGCAGTGGCAGCTTATCACTTCCAGCATGAATTTGTTTGCACATGTCTAAGAGAGTGCTCGTCTGCAAATTTCAGTTGAGGGTCTTCTACACACTGAGGTCTCGGACATGACAATGCTGGTTATGAAGTGTTGGTTTGGTTTGAAAGCACTAGTTTTTTTCAGGTTTGATTGGTATTTCAGCATCCTTCACTCTGAACACACTAGCAGTGAAGCAAAAAGTATTTTTGCAGCACCCAAAGCACACTAAGTACTGTGTGAGGCAGGTAGCTCCACAATGGATGTATCTGATCCCCTTCTTTTTGTGCAGAGCAAGCGAAGTGGGGGAAAAAGTGAATTTCAACAGTAACACCAGAAACTATTCCTACTTCAGATCGCTACACCTTGTTTGGTATTTTGTGGGGAGTGTGTTCGTGTTATTTATGTGTAGCTAGAATGGTCCTTTGTATGTGAACATAGACACACAAAACCACATTGACTCTTCTTATCTGTTTATTATGCATAGTTATATATTTGTGTATGTGAATCAAAATGCATAAAATCACACAATGCGTTTCATGCACACTAGTGCTGGTGAAAACACAAGCAGCAGTCCCCCAAGATACAGCCAATATGTCCATCAGGTAATTGATGTTGTTGTGAAGGAAAGCAGCTCCTGCATTTGCTGAATTCTAATTTACTGTCAGTGTTTTGTTTCTGTTAATGTTTCTTGAGTGTGCCTTTCCCATCTACCGTAATGAAAAGGGAGATGCCGATTTAAGGAATGAAAAGCTGCCATTCAGCAGATCACTGACATTGTGGTCTCTATGATGCTATGTCTTCCAAATTCCTACTGAGTTCAAAACCCAGGGGAACCTCAGGTCACTGCCTATCATACAAACAACGTGCCCAGCTTGCTTCTCCATTCAACATTGGTTTCTCTTGTTCCGTGAAAACTGCAATTGAAGGATTCTCATACGTCAGCTCTCAGTTGTTGCTTCTCCTTGGTCAGCTGTTTCTGCGAAGGTAGCAGTTCCCCACTCTTGTGAAATTTCTGTGGGTTGAGTATGTTTGTTTATACTAACTAGGTCTTTACTACGGAACTACTATACCAATAGTTCCCTTAAACATTCATTCATTCCCTTAAACAAAGAAGAAAAAGACACATTTTGATCTGGTAACTGAAATTTTTCACATGCATCAGTATAGGAACTTGAAGCACACTTCTACGTAATCAGTCATTTTAGATAGGGGTAAATTACTGTAAGAAGATCTTGGAATCTTTTGAACAAAACATGTTAAGATCCTTCTGAAGGGCTTCACAGCCCTCTGGGGTATTAACCATTCCTCCAAGCTGTAGGTTTTCAGTAAACTTGCTGAGCAGGCATCTGCCCCCTCATCTGTATCACTGATGAGTAAGTTACACAACACTAGACCCAGTACTGAACTCTGGGGCACACTGCTCGTGACAGACATGTGCCACTGATTTTGCCCAGCTGCCAATCCACTTCATTGTCTGCTCATCCAATCCACACTTCCAGAGTTTGCCTATGAGCACCTTGTGAGAGACTTTGCTGAAGCCTTGTTGAAGTCAACATCGACAATACTCACTGCTCTTCCATCATCCATCCAGGTATTTGTTTCATCAGAGAAAGCTGTCTAGTTGGTCAGGCATTATTTACTTTTAGGGAATCTATTCTGAGTACTCCTAACCACCTTCTTGTCAAGCATGTGGATAGAAATGACCTCTGTTGACGAGGCTCTTGGAGCCGGGCTAACTCTGACCCACCACACTACGGTCCAGAAGGGCCACGCCGAGTGTGGGGAACTGTCACTGCAGGTGTTGTGTCAGTGACAGAACCTCAGAGCTTTGGCTCTATAGAGGCAGACCACTGTCAAGGGAGAGAGGAGGCTCTTCTGCTCTCAGGTTCCAAAGGCCGAGTCCATTCTCACTGAAGGGAAGAGAACAAAACAGCCCCAAGCACAGCTGTGCAAGGGGTTTTATAGGGTTACAAATTAAGGGGTGGGCATAAAGAGTAAACTAATCAGGGAAATATAGGGGAGGATCAGAGGGTGGGGGTCACATGGACCAATGGGGCGTCCAGGTTTAGGGGATTTCCAAGAAGTTGGATATTTCAGGGACTGGGCCATGTGGGGACTGACAAGCAAAGATCTGGAAGGAGGGGCAGGGTTTGGGTGATGGATGGGGAAGGTACTGGAATAAGGGGAGGAGACACATTGAAGGGTGGTTTAGGGGAGGGGACAATTGAGGAATAAACCATTGGGACAAGCAAACGGGGGGGGACATAGGAACAAACTAAAATAATATAATTAAAAATGAAATCAGGAAAAAAACATGTGCCACAACACTCTGTAATGAGGCACTACATCACCTCTCCAGGGACTAAAGTGAAGCTGGCTGGCCAGTAATTTCCTGGGTCCTCCTTCTTGTCCTTTTTCAGGATTGGAGTGCAATTTGCTTTCTTCCAGTCCTCTAGCAACTCTCTTGATCCCCAAAACCTTCCAGTGATGATCATGAGTGGCCGTTGGTGTCCACCAGTTGTCTTAGCACTCATGGATGTTTCCCAACAGCATTTGTGGATGTCAAATTCACCTGCTCATAATTGTTTTCTGATCTCTCAGCTTGGTCATGCTAGAGCACAAAGGTCCTCAGGATCCTAAGGACTGCATAGGCTCTTTTACCATAGTTTTGAGAACTAAGTATCTAAAACAAGCTGTGTAACTAAAGTATGTAATTTCAGATATGAGTCACCTTAAATAAACAGGCAACACCTCTATATAAATCCAGCTTGTTAATGCTGTGAATCTAGGAATTCAAGTCAATTTACCAAAGAGAGAATTATATGAAGGCAAACTTAATGCTGGCATGGGCATTTTGAGGTGGGGGTGGGGGGAAGCTAGAAGCCTAAGCAGCAACCCCCTATCTTGTTTAGCAATACGCAGTAATGCGCAAATATACAGAACAAAGGAGTGTAAAATGGAAGGTTAAAATAATTTTCACACTTGCAGCCATCAAGTTGTGACTCACCAAATATCTCTTTTAAGGAAAGTGTCTTTATGGGTTTCTTTTCTTTCATGGAACTTTTGTTTGCAAACTCCTTAGCACTATAGGAATGCCAGTATTACATTGTGGAAACAAGTACCAAATATAAAAAAACAAAGTCCAGTTAGTATTGGCTAGAAACCTGAGATGAAAATAGCATTGCCTCTTTCTTTTTTCTTCCCCAAGGTAGAGTCTGGGTCATATAAATCATACAGTGAATGTCATCTTCTACATCAATAAAGTTTTTATAATAGGAAAGTGTTTAAGATTTTTAATTTGCAATTGTTAATAAAATATATGTATTTAGATGAATGTTGATATTGATGAATGGAAACTGGTAAAATAAGTATTTAGATGGATCTTGATGGGAAAACATTTGTTATAAATGATCGTAGTCAGTTATATATAACACTAATTCTACCAACTGTTAAAGGTCTTTGAAAGGATGTATTGAAATCAGTTATTTAACCAGATTAGATCAGGAAAATTGGCCCACTGAGAAGAAATGGTGCCCTTATGGGATATATTTGCATAGCAATATTGCTTAATACTTACTACCTTTTATGAATAAGCTACAGGAAGAGGCTTGGCATTTCAAAGAAGTGTGTGACATAATCCTGTTTGAAATTTAGGACATAAATCTATTTCATTTTAAACTAGACCTGTGCAGCAGTTATTATTTCTGTGAAGAAGAGTGTTACTCTCTTTCCCATCTTTTTTTGTTGTTAATTTTTACTATTTTTATTAGTGGCCCTATTCAAAGGAGCTACTTAATGCTGCAGTGTGTTCTTCTTAACTGCAATAATGGAACAAACAACCAAGACTGAAAATAATAGCTTTCAAACTGCTTGCATTATATAATTTTTAATAGAGTAGAAGTGTTTTGAAACACTGTAGTTCGTGACTCAGTGTGCCTTGTTTTTGTAATGGCTTCATATTGAACAGGGTCACTGGAAATATCCAAGTACGCCAAATTCTATCAAACACTTCGCAACAGATATTGAGCACAAAAGTAGTACTGGCCTTTGGTCTACAAATACCTGTGGCTCCAGGAACTCTTTGTGAGGTGCTGTTGTGGTTTAATCCCAGTAAGCAGCTCAGCCCCACAAAATTGCTCACTCAGTCTTCTGCAGCGGGATGAGGAAGAGAATTGCAAAGGTGAAACTGAGAGAAATCATGGGTTAGCTAAAGACAGTTTAATAGGTTAAGCAGAATCTGTGTATGCAGGCATACAAAACAAGGAATTCATTCACCATTTCCCACAGATAGGTAGGTGTTCAGCTATTCCCAGGAAAGCAGGGCTCCAATAGGCAGAACAGTCACTTGGGAAGACAAACGTCATTGCCCTGAGCATTGCCCTCTTCTTCACCCAGCTCTATATGATTAATATGATGCTATAGGTGTTGGGATATCCTTTAGGTCAGTTTGGGTCAGTTGTCCTATCTGTGTATCCTAGCAATCTCTTGTGCAAGAAATTTCCTACTTTCTGGCCAGATGGAGTGAGAAATGAAAAAGGCCTTGACACAGTGCAGGCGCTGCTCAACAATAGCTGAAATATCTTTGCATTATCAGCCCTGGTTTACTTACAATCTAAAATGCAGTACTAAAGAAGATACTATGAAGAAAATTAGACAAAAGTAGAGCAGATGTCACATATTAAAATAGTAAACATCAAAATTAAACCAATTAAAAATTCAATCTACAGAGATCTGCTGACTTACAGGACGTGTTTTAGGTGTTTTAACATCAGGAAATGTTGAAACCTATTAATCCAGATCAGAGTTTTGCCCTTGTTCATTCAATTTAACATCTGCTTAAGCTGCAAACGTTTATGTTTTCACCACATTATGAATTTATTTCAATTAAATGATGTACTATCAATGCTATTTTCTAAATGTTTTCAGTTAAATCCTCAGTAATGTTTTCCATGGGTTGAAGATTTGAGTACATCAAATCAAACAGTATCTTCTGAATGAAATCACTAAGAATTCTTTTCAATCACAAAACTGTGAACTTTCAGTGACTAAATACATGAACTGCAAGATTTGAAATAACTTCTACTAACAAATTCACAAAGTTCAGCAGAATTGCTGACATGGATTTGAACTCTTCATTTTATTTAACACAGTTAGGGTGCAGAAGTCTATATGATATTAACACCCTAATGAGATCAAAGGGATTGAAAAGTTCTTGGATCAAAGACTAGATTTAACCTTTGAAAATTTATCACCTTGGAAACTTCAGCTTCCATTGCAAATTGCATTTGTCTTGTTTTCAAGTATCACAAAAGCTTTTCCAGAGCTATCATTGAAAAAACAGTTTACATGTGGTTGCCTCCCATCCCCAGTCAAACATGAGTTCTGGCCTTATTGCTTTTTTCTTT
This sequence comes from Bombycilla garrulus, assembly GCA_013400315.1. Classification (NCBI taxonomy): domain Eukaryota; kingdom Metazoa; phylum Chordata; class Aves; order Passeriformes; family Bombycillidae; genus Bombycilla; species Bombycilla garrulus. Next base: position 33,032 of record VXBU01009670.1, on the reverse strand, counting down.
TCAGTTGTATTTATTTGGGTTTTTTGTTCGTTCCATATCGCTTCCGACAACCCTCCTCCCCAAAAACAACAAAACAAAACAAAACAAAACAAAACAAAAAAAAAAAAAAAAAACAAACAAAAAACCCCCCTAAAACTAACCAACAAACAAACAAACCCCGAACAAAAAAGCAAGGATACCCACAGAAATTAAAATTAAAAGACAGATCATTAGGACAAAAGATCATGATCACATCATTCTGTTCCACAGTTTTCTGGGCCTGCAGGCACTTTTTTCTCTGTACAGAAAAGGTCTTTTCTAATTCCAAACTTTCTTCTAATTATAGAATTGGTTAACAATGCTGTCAAAACTCTGAAGGTTAATCAAGCCATCTCTCCTGGAGGCTGGAAGCTAATCTTGCTGTTTATTTCATGAGGAGAGTTTAATTGTATCCTTTCTAGGACCATCAGCTAGTTTCAAAATTCGACAACTGAAGAGCTGCTCTGGTCAGTTACATTATCCTGCTCTTACTCCTCAGAGTCTTAGCAAAAAAATCTTAGCAAAAGAAACATGTTTTCAAGCAATGTGTTTATACTCTTATATACAATAAAATGCATTTTAAAATTCACCTATATTATAAAATTTGCAATCCTGTGACAGGTAAGGGTAAGTACAGGCAAAGCAGGAAGAATCTTATAAAAAACTTTGAAATTAGAAGAGGTTAAAGAGACAGCTGTATGACCAAGAGGGATAATATGTAGGGGGAAGAGAAGTGAGCATGATTTTTTCCCCCCTCAGTTAAGGACTTTCAGAAAAACATATGTTGTTGTGTTATTTTATGAACTAGCTTTTCATTCATCTGAGTCATACCATCATACCAGTGGTTAGGTACACAAATATGTGAAAATATTTTTTTTAGTTGCACATTTAATAATATGAGAAATGTTGTGACCTCCTGTTTTAGATGAAAATCATATCTTGTTAACTGTTAACTAATCTTTCATACAGCCATTAGGATTCTTGCTTCTATGTCATGAAGTTTCTCCTCCCCTTTATAAGACACATACAGAAACCTCACAAAATGCAGACTATTTGCATTAGAGCAATCAATTCTATATATGATGTAAGCTTATAGTTAAGTGTATTCTAAATATTCAGAATTACATATGCTTTAATACTACCTGATACAGACCACAGAGTACATACAGTTTTGTATAAATCCTTCTTCCCCCTTCAGCCTAGGAATTCAGTAAGAAGTCAAAAATATATCAAGGGACATGAGTGTGAGTGAAACTGATGAGGCTACAACAGACATGAGGATAAACCAATCACACTTTTCAGAGAGTCAGAGTTTCTCATGCTTTGAAAATTTCCTACTTTTCCACGGATTGGCTCTTTTATTTCTGTTTAACAGTCATGACAGTTTCTACTTTATTGCTGAAAAATAGATGTGAAAGAAATTGAATTTCATTCTCATTTCTTTCTCCGTATTCCTCAGGGATTCTAAAACCGTATCCACACCAGATGTTTTTTGAAGTATACAAAAAGGAAGCTGTCTGATTCCTATCCACAGCAAGGCTTTTCTTTTTATAAACTTTAGTTGTTAGTGTTAAAATACAAACCTTTTTCCACTCTGAAATTAACATGCAGTTCTTTTTTTTACCTGTTTATATCTCTGGTGGTCAGATTAAAATGTTCTGTACTGAGATATCACTAGAAAAAAGAACCTTTCCCCTCATAACTGCTTGGAAAAGATGAGACTAGCAACTGAAAAACACTCCTGTGATCGCCAAGCAATAGTGACATTAAAAAAGCAAACAAAATAAGCTTCTATGTAAAGTAGCAATACAAGATGGGAGAAAAAAAAAAGCATTATGTAAATCTGTTTTTGCAAACCATTTCTATGTGATTCCTAACTCATATTTTGAGAAGCACAACCCAGCAAGCAGAGTCATAAGCACACAACTTGGTAACTGTTTTCTATTTACTGGAGTACTGTGGGTTTAAAGGTTCAGATGAGATGTGAAACTTGTGTTCAAGCTCAGTGAGGAAAGGTTGAAAAAAAGAGGAAACAAGCAGAAAGCAAGAATGCAAATGAACCCAGACAAGGTTAGGTGAAATGAAAATTGAAAATCAGTGCTAAACAGCAGGGAAAATAATTAAGGAAATAAAAAAAAACAAATAAATAGATAGATTAGATAGATAGATAGATAGATAGATAGATAGATAGATAGATAGATGATAGATAGATAGATAGATAGATAGATAGATAGATAGATAGATAGATAGATAAATTTGAAGGAAAAAGGAAGAGGGAAAAGCATAACAGAAGCTTGTTATTAGACCACCATACTCCTATGGTCTAATTTAATGTGACATGTATAACGCACTCCAGAATTGAAACACATTCTAGAATTAATTCCTGAGACTTTGTCTAGATTACTAAACTAAACAGTGTCAGAGCCAACACTTAAATACTGCCATATAAGAATTTATACTACTGCATCAAGAGTAGATCCTCTGCCATAGTTCTGGCTTTGGCTAGAGCAGACTGAGGCAGAGGTGAGCCAAAGCCAAGGACTGTTGCTGCCAGTCCTGTAGAAGGGCAATCCTCTCAATTTCTGGAAGGAAAAAGCAGGGGAAAGTGAAAAGAGATCTCAGCTGTATGGGTACAAATGATGTTTTGCTACCTGTACTCAAGAGAAAACTATACCCTCTGGAAAATTTAGTCTATTAGAAAGGCATATTCAATGTTCATTCAGTGTTCTTTAGGAACCAGAATTACTCAACCCTCTGCCCTTCTGCCCCTAAACTAACAAAAAACTGGCTTTGTATGACTGTGAGAAATCTCAGTGAAGCAACTGGAAAAGCTTGCATTTCCCTGCTCTTTAATAATATTACCTTATATTTTGTAAATAGGCCTTAGTGTTTCTGGAGAGTTTATTCAGGGATTGAAGACAGCATAGTCCCTCTATATTTCTCTTATTTTGAGGAATTTTGATTATGCTAGGTAAGGCCAAGTTATTATTTATTTCTATGCATCATCTGTGAAATAATACTCTATTATTCTAGTAATAATCTATTATCTAGTCCCAGTACTCTCATGATGTATATTATAGTTTTCAGCATTATTGATGTCAATATTGCTAATCCCTATTCTGATCTTCTGATCTTATGATTCTGTATAGCATACAAATATTACTTGTGCTAAAATGTTTTGAATTGAAGGGGACCTTGAAGGCTATTTATGTGAGTAAAACACTGCCTTCATTACAGTTCTTTCCTAATGATAAGGAAGAATGTTACAGACATAATGGAACATATAATGCTTAGAAATTCTTAACTCAGAAAGCTGCCTCTGATCTTGCTGCCTGAATGTGGTGAGAAAGACAAATGAGATGCTTGATGGAAATGCCCATGTGTTTATGATTTATAACAGAAACAGCACTAGAATTTTGAAATTGACTGTGTGATTTTAACATTCTGTGCTTGTTAATTTAAATGTTAATCCAAATTTATTAGGCTGCTCTGAAAATCTTATTCACAAAATACAGCAGGACACTTGTAAAAAATCTATAAAATTAGAATTTCTTTGTCTAGTTTTACATTCATTTGTTATGCTTTAATGCTATTTTAATCTTTCTCATTATCCATGAAATAGGGTTACTTAGAAATAATGAATGAAATAATACTCATAATAATTCATAATAATGACAATTTTAAGTCTTTTATTATCTTTTCATAAAACAATTTTTTCTTCCTGTAAACACTGAAACATAAGCAAGATTTAAAGTTCCAGATTTTCCCAGTAGTGAGCTATTTCTTCAACAACAAATAGAAGCCCCACAGGGACCAGCCCAACTTCTGTTCAAAAGTGAGATGAAAGAATGCTGTAGGAATCTTTACTCTTGACAGAACCTGTGCTGAGTCCAACACAGTGTGGAATGATAGAGAGCTCCAACTGTATCATCTGAGGAAGGGGAAGCTGCCGAAAAAAATATGGCTTTTTTCATGCTAGAAACTGATGGCAGAGTTTCATCCTTACTTTCTTATTTTAGCCAAATATAAACATTAATTATGAAAATTGTATTTCCAGTTCTATGTTGCTATGGTAATCTTGCAAAAAAAATACTCTGGCACAGAACCAAAATTTTACAAGAATTATTTGTATACAACACCATTTTCAGGTGGATACAATCTGCTAATGATGGCAATTGTTCAAGCAAATAAAAATGGGATGAAAATTATTTCTGTTTAAAAATTTACTAAAATATATTAAAAATCTAATTAAATAACACATATAATGAATTCATTCTAAAATGAATTAATACTCTACCAGTAAGGTAAAAACTGAGAAAAATGGGTGTGAGTGAGAGAGTAAGTGTAAGAATGAGCAATCTACAAATCAAAAATATGCTATAAAATATTTAAGGAGAGAAAATAGTACAATAGCTATGCTGCATAAAGCTTGTATATTTACAAAATTATCCCTGAAATTTTTTGCTGCATTTTATACTTTCAGATGCTCAGGTTAAATACTGCACTATTGATATTTCAATTCCTTCCATGCGTAGAGCAGTTTTGTCATCATATTGCCATGAAATATTTGAAAATTAATGAAAGCAAGCTACCTAGTTCTGCATGCTACAACTCAGTACCTTACAACGACAACAGAAGGATAAAAACAAGCAAAGTCTGAAACTACTTCTTTATGAGTTCTGCTTATCTCAGAATGAATCATTCAAATGCTCGAAAAATCCAACATCTAGGAATTCTAAAATAGAAAATAACAACATAAATATTAGAAAGGAGATTTTTTTATATATTTTAAATAAATTTCCTTGTTAATCGCCAGTGATTAAAAGCTCAACTATGTTGTTTTTTAGAGGCAAAACTCCCTCTAGGAGAATCATAGGGGAGCTTTAAAAAATTTCTGTTGGACACAGTGATCTTAAATGGTGGTTAGTAGGAAGTATATGTTGGAAATCACGGCTAAAGTTTTAAATATATAGAAAACAAGCTAATAAACACTGGAGAAGAGCTTATGAATATGTGAGAATGAGGTGTACAGATCCTTTGGGCAGCAGGTCACATATTTGCTATCAGACATCGAAGGAAGAGCTTGCAAGCTACCTGTTTCTAGGTGTGTTCCCACAAAATGTCTGATAAAATAACTAGAAACAATTAAAACCACTGTGAGGAGTGTCGCATATTATCCCAAATCTCAAAAAATTAGGAGACAGAGCAACAACAGTGCTTTAGGAGATGTAGGAGAAATATGTGATTTTAAGGTCTTTTTACCCATTCCATTATAATTCAGAGCTTTAGAAAAAGACTCTGAAACCCAAACATTTTTCAGTATCCTCAGAAGTGAAATCAGATTCTGGCCCAATTTATATTTTGAATGGAGTTGAACCAGATAGGCTCCACAGATCCTTTCCAACTAAGTCTCCCTGTGATATGATGTTTTCATGGTTTTTAATAACCTGACACCTGGAACAACTTTGCTGTCCTACTTTTGTGGGTGTGAATTTCTTCAGCCAAATATTAAGCAAAGTAGAGTCCAATTATTTAAATTTCCTTATATAGAGTAATTGTCTTTAAAAATTAAGAATCCGCAGGGAAAATAAAAATACTGGAAGAAAGGGAGATTGTACAATTACAGCAGCAAAAGTGATGTGACAGCTTATATTGTGCTGAGTACATGGACAATCATGGGTTTATTATGTAAAGGTGCTTTCAGCTGCCAGCATCCATGATGTCACTTTGCAGGCAGTCACCAAGGTCATTGAATTCAGGGGCATTTGTTAGCCAGCTTTCACTCCTTTCAGACAGGAAAGCAATTAAAATATCTTTGTTTAAAAATAGTGAAATAGCACAATCTACTTTCTGAGGTACTTGGGAAGACTGGAAGAGAAATATGCCAGAGAAAATAAGCAGAGTTTGTCTGGAGTAGTGCAGAGAGTGGAGTTATTGATTTGTAGGACTGTATATCTGTAAATAACAAGCTGAAAGATAAAAGAAAGAGGCAAAGGTATACAGAAAGCCAAGCAAAAAAAGGAATCCTGAGTGACAGTGGTCTAGAAGGGATAAGGCAAAGATTGATTCGTGTGGTCTTGAGAAAGACTGGAAAGGAGGTTGTGAAAGAAATGAAACCTCTTGGAGTGTGCTCTTTCTGTGCTCAGGACAGCAGAAGTGCTCCTGTGCTGCTGCAAGTGAAACATGAAAAACTGTTGCAGTTCTACCTTATTGTTGCATTCAAATGAAATTTACAATATGCACTCAATAAAGCTGCATTCTAATTCTGTTTAGATATAGAATTGAATTCATACTTATTTTAGTATGAAGAATTTTATTTATTTTTGATTTATACTTTGTGAAAGAAAAGACTCCCTGCATTGGAAAGACTTTGTGAACAAGTTGTCTATTATACTTGAGAAACCCACAACTAAACCTTTGCAGCATCTTGCCATGATCAGTACACTTTCTCTTTCAAGAGAGAATTATGCAGACAGTATATATTCTATTTCAGTGATATTTAGACTTTAGTCCATGCTTGGCTCTGGACACTGAACTGAGTGCTCTAACTAATGTAAATAAGAAAAGCAGATTTTGAACCAGAGACTCATGCAATTATCTCAGTCGGAAAAGGTCTCTAAGATTGTCAAGTCCAAGCACTGATGTAGCAACACTGTACAACACAAAGTCAATTCCTTTTTCTTTTGTTCCTAATCTGGTTAATATAAACCCTCTTCTTCATCAATCCTGCACCCTACCGTGGCACAGAAAGGTTTAAAGTATTTACATTATCCTTTCAAAAAGAAAGGGACTTTATCAACCACATCTCAAATACAGAGTTTTGAAGCATTCTGTACAGACCTTGAAAATGTACTGCATACACTCAGGCTTCATGACAAAATAAATTTTGGCTTGAATCCAAGTTCAACTAATTTGGGCACCTTACTTGACAACTATATTGGCAGCCATTTCATCTCATTTTTGCCATCTAAAAGTTAGATTGTATTCTCACCTGGAGTTCTCATACTTTCAATGCAGAAAAAAAGCTAACCTTGAGAAGGCTAATTGGTTTAATATCTTACACGTCCATCAGTATTGGATGAATTTGATTACATAGGACTACCTGTGATCATGGCCTTTTGTATTTAAAATTATTTTAATTTCTAAAGACTAGATACTTGTTTCTCTTACACAGCACCTCAGGCAGCCTCTCATTCCTGTTTTCATAGTGGCATCTGGAAAGAAGGGGAAATGTTAGACACTGTACAGTCATATAGCCAGAGGTGGTACTAACAGAGTTTGCATTTCAAGCAGCAACACCAAAAAATGCAGAAAAAGATATAACTTCCCCTCCTAGGTGGGTATGGTAAGAAGCAAAATTCAGAGAAGGGCAAGAAGAACGATAAAAGTTACAGTAGAGACAGGATGACTACATGGAAAAAGTAATTTCAGTCTGGGAAAGACTTATCTGAGGGCAAATACTTGGATCCTGAGTAGCAAGGATAGATGAATGAGGCATAATGGCTTTCAAAAGGAAACAGGCTAATTTTTGAAAGAAATTAGTCCAAAGCAATAGTGAGTAGAAAGTCAATAAACATAACAGAACCAGCTGAATAGTAAGGAACCCTCAAGGATCGTTGAGCCCAATTTCTGGCCATTCACAGGGCAGCCCCAAGAGTCGCATCATGTGCCTGAGTGTTATTCAAATGCTTCCTGTACTCTGTCCAGACTGGAGCTGTGACCACTTCCCAGGGAAACCTGTTCTAGTGCCCACCCACCCTCTGGGTGAATAAACTTTTTTTAATATCCAGCCTAAACCCTGACACATTGGAACAGGCTGCCCAGTTATGTGGTGGAGTCACAATCCCTGGAAATGTTCAAGAAATGACCCGACATAAACAATCATAGCTTAGTACAACGGATTCCTTGATACGTGGTGTTCAGTCAAAGGTTGGATTCCATGATCCTGGAGGTTATTTCCAGTCTTAATTATTCAATGATTTTATGAAAGAGAAGGCAGCTTGGAAACAACAAAAGTACAGTGTGTCTGCTCAGTCTCCAGCAACCATGTTTTTTGAGAGTGAGATGTCTCTTTGCACTTATTTTCTTCTCTCTGAGGATAGCTCTTTGCTCCTTAGAATGACTTTTTTAGGACACTATCTCACCAGGTGCACCTGGAGAAGGAAACTGCATGCATGTGACATTAACTATTGAGTACTTCCTGGTCCTAGAGCTGTAAGTAGATATTTTCCAGGAATCTGCATCCCTCAGTTTAGCTCATATTTTGCTAGCAGGCCCAAACAGCAAGAAACTTCCGTCATGTGAGCTTCATGTCAAGACTGCTCTGTGCGTCGGAAGTGAAATCTGTCACAATCCATGCTTATGCTGTCTTTACAGTACAGACTCTGGAGAACCTTATTCTTCCTACTGGGTAAAGGTTTCCTGGCTAGGAGATATGTCGGCATCATTCCAAAGAGCAGCCTTAGAGCAAGGTCATATGTATATACTGAGGGGAATTGGTGACCAGGTAGCAAACCAAGCTACTTTATCCTTTGAGGTGTTGCTACCTTTTAGTTGTATAAGAATAATTATTCTTAAAAATATAGTACAATAGAATAATATTTTCAGTGCTTTATAGCAAAATTTTTAAATAAATGAAAGTAAAAACAGATTTGAAAACAAAATTTTATATTAATCTAATGTAATGCTATCATGAAATACAGTGTTATTATGTGTACATGACATAGAAATGTACACATCTATAGAAAATATACACATATATGCACATGAATTACAATATACATTTGATTAAAATCAAGATGAAGTGTGCCAATCTGGCTAAGAAAGAGGTAACATAATCAACCAATCAAACATAAAAATCCACAAAGGAAAAATGTTGTAAAAGGCAATGAAGTATAATGAGATTATTCGAAGTAAACATGTTTTGGCAATATACTGCTTTCCCCAAATCAATCTTTATAACAGGCAGTGATTATCAAATTAATACTGTTAGCACTCCTTACCAATTTGTGGATTTAATAATTTTAACTGAAGCCAAACCAATTAGTGCGCCCTGCCTTTCAGGTATCACTAGATTAGACAGTTTCATGGTACCAAAGTACAGAGGAAGCATATGCTGCATACATAAAAGTATTTTACTTGGCTTTGTGAAAAATAATGAGATCAATATTTTATTTTGTGTTTAGTGATACCTTTAGTTTGGATTCTGAAAATAGGATCTTCATGAATGGTTTCCTTGTTTGTTGGTTTAGTTTTTATTTTTTTTGTTGCTGTCGTTGGAAGAGGTTCCTTATGAATGCACTTTGGGCTAATGAACCAACATAACTTTTAGACACTAAGAGTCTGAAAGTGGCTGTAGTCAATTTCTCTTTGGTGCTTTTTCTTTTTCCTTTTCTTTTTTTCTGATTTATAATTTTTAAAGACTCAGCAATGCTACAGACTAATAATGTATGGCAGTCAGCTAATGAGTTGAAACTTCCGTGAGATAGAAGACACACACAATGGAAATGTGTGAAAAATTGAAATGACAAGGTTGTTAAGGTAACTCTATCTTGGTTGTGTATTTGTGAAGCTTATTATAATGCAGTGAAATGAAAACTTAATAAACATATCTAGTCATTATGAAGAGAAAAAAAACCCCATCTTTTTGAACTGCAAGATGCATGGATTTGCTGTTGCAATTGTATTGTAACGGAAATGAAGCAAGTGACAAACAGTACCCAATTGTCCCATATGGCTAGCCCACGCCAATACAGAACATTAAAAAGTAATTTTAAGAACTTTCCTTTTCACATTAACTTTTTAAAACCAGCTGACTTGGTGATTTTGCAAATGAGAATTTAAATGAAAATGTTCTGTCTATTGAGAGCATGTGAAGAGTGCTAACAGGGCTTTGCAATTGCTGCCATGATGTGCTTTCAGTGCAGTGTTTTTGCTTATTTAAGTACATAGGTTCATGCTTACGCATACTTGAAAACTTAACACCAAGGAAACTGGGTAGAGTGAGTGATTCATTATCCTGTCATATCATGATTTAGTGAATTATCATTGTCTGTGAGATTCACTAGTACTCATGTATGCTTCGTGATGAAGTCAAACTCTGTTTCATCTAAGACTGTGTATTAGGGCAACACTGACCCTGATCTTTATGGTGCTGTAAGTACTTTTCTAGTTTTCTTAAACTTCTTGTCTCTATAATTTCAGAAAAAGTAGACAAAGGTGGATCATAAAAAAAAACCCTTAAAAGCTTATAATGTTAATTTGTGGCGGTTAATGAGAAGGCTGGGATGGAGGCACCAACTGTGATTAGTCTCAGATCACCAGGGTTCAGTCTCAGACATACCAACATAAAACAAAGGTAGAGATAACAGACTGCAAGTAAAGGAGATGAGTAGTTGTCCCCACGTGCTACTATAAGACTATTAGTTGAACTGCTAAAAGAAATCAAATAAGAATCTGATGATTTGTTGTTGCATTTTAACTTAGAACCAATATTAAAAATACAGATACTACAATTGCTGTCATGTGTTTTCTGAGGACGGTAGAACTCACAACGCCAGCTGCAGTAGCTGAAGAGAGATTGGAATACTGCTCTCCTGAATTTGGCATCTCACCTGGCAACTAAATCGAACATATGATACCTGACAAGCATGACTGGTTCTCCCACATTGATTTTGAGCTGCAATACTTTTTGAAATTGGGCCAGAAGTGTTGTTTATGTGCTGCTAGAATTAATCTTCATTTTTGGTAGTGAGATAGGCTGCCAACTGATAATAATATACAACACTGGTAAGTTTGATAATCTTTTTAGTGGAAGAACCTGGTAGTAGTTACCTGCCATATAGTAACCAAGCCCAAAATTCACAAGAAAGTACTGAGACAATTAGATATATTTTATCAATAGAAAATATCTAATCATTACACTACTGGCAGATTCAGCTGTCCACATGATGTGTCTGTTTCACTCTTTTTGTGAACATTATTATTTTTCCAGGGGAAAAAAAAAAAAA
>VXBU01009670.1:8898-19540 GCA_013400315.1 Bombycilla garrulus | reverse complement strand
AGAGTTTTATATTTTTAATTAATATTTAGTTTGGGATTCTTATACCTGTGCCCTTTCAGACTACTTATTCTAGGACCTGAATTAAGGCAATATAATCACTCTAGAATTTTAGTTCAAGGTAATGATGAGGAAATCCATTTGCCTTATTCTCTAGTGACATATTTTAGTTCCTTGTTCTTTTACAGTCAATGCAGAGATTTTTGATGACCCAGGTTTCTAATAAAGACCTGAATTAGAAGGATGGGTAGACATGAACATGTATTATCATAATTTCATGTGCTGACAGTTAAAAATATGGCACATAAAGGACATCAGACCATTTTATGCCAATTTAAAAGACCAAAAAAAGTAAATCTGAATACCTAAGATAGCAATTTTTCCCCAGGCATGTGCAGACACACCCACAATCACAGGGGTTCTACTTTGGTCGCTATAAGATTGAAAGTCTCTGTCCAGTGTCAGTGTTTCTTCAGTTTAGGACGATGATAAAACAACAGAAACTCTTCTGCTCTCATTCTCATCCATTTTCTTGCATGCAATTGTGATTGTACAATACCTTCATGTTAGTAATTTTTGGCTTTGAAAGAGATCAGAAATCTGTGTGATTTTATCTTCTTTTATCATTGTATTTATTTTGCAACTCTGACCATGCATTCTTTACCAGTGTCAAACCAAGTCCATCTTTGGCTTCAGGCATAAGCAAACATGCTTGTGTCTCTGTAGTGTTTATTATTACTGTTCAACTGACTGAACAGTACACTACTAAATTCTTAATTTTATCTATCTATCTATCTATATATATATGCGCATTTACATAATTTTGACTTGTATAAAAATAGCTAAGTCAATATCACCAAGCTGAAAGTAAGATTTTCAATATTTTGAAAAAAATTTCTTTGAAATTTCTTTTTACTTTTCCTATTGCTTTGAAGTACATATTCTTCTATGCTAAATTGTAAAAGGTGACATTTTAGTATTTTGTCAGCTGCAGTACTTTGTTGCAGAAAAGAGACACACCTCTATTTATCTCTAAGTCATATGGTTGGACATTTTTTGCCATACCTGAGGACCCTCAGTGAGTGGGACATTTGCAACTTATATGCGCAAAGTAATTAACTGCTGCAAAAGAACAAACAAAACAGTTGAAATTTTAAGTTTCACCAGGCTGAAATTTTCAACGGTGCCAATAAGAAATGCAAGAAAACTCTCTAAATGAGGCAGGTGTCAGCCAGGAGAAGATTCTGTTTCTCCCTGATGAATTGCCTTCTTGCACTCTATCTTTCTGCTTTAGAACTTTACCCCTTTCCATGTTGATGCTTCTCTCCTAGAATTTCTGAGCTACTATGTGTTTTCATCTTAATAATTCATTCGGTAATTTTTTTTCCTATTTTGCATAGTTGTTTTGCATGAACTTTTTCACAGCAGCTTCTGCCAGTTGGCAATTTTTTAGCTACCTTCTTCCCTTCAGGTTCTGTAACTCTACAGTTGGATGAGCAACATGAGGCTGCCTATGAGCACATTGGCTCAATGAATCTGACTTGATTCATATATATAATTTCAGAAACCCTTTTTAGCAACCTTTTTCTAACCCAGCTTTGTTATCATGATAAGGCAATTCCACTCTTTAAGTTTTTGGATACCTCAGGCTCTTACCTTGCTGGTAAGGTTCAGCTGTAAATATCTCATGTGATCCTGATCTTCTGAGAGGTTGTTTTTGTATGTATTTGTTTTGAATACTCCAGGTTCCACCAATGTAAGTATATGCTGACTGTTTACTTGAGAATTAAGCTCATTTGGTTGTCACCAGTTTCTTCATTGTTTGAAGTTACACTAATATTAGTGTTTCTAATCTGTAGAAATAGTTGGATTCTGGAGGGCAAGCTCGAGTCCAAAACAACTCTCAATGCTTGCTAAAAGCAGAATTTTCAAGATTGATTCTAGTGTGACCTGACAGGATGTGATTTATATGGTGCTTTGAACATCACTTGAAAAGACAGTTTAGAATATGGACAGATCCTACTATCTTGTGTAGGCACAAACTGGAGAAGTGCAACAGCAAATGTATTAGGGCATGCATGATTGATTCAAATTTCAAAATTGAAATTTATGCCTATTTCCATGCTTACTTCCCCCCCCCTCTTGTTACACGCTTTTCACTAGTACTAAAAAGTAAAACAGTTTTGTTTGGGATTGTAAGAAATATTCTGTGTATTAATTGTGTGTAGTCTTAGCACAACCATATTTCACTCAGCCACTTGTTTTTGATAACTGATCTGTGTATTTTTCAGATTATAGATGCTATTTACTCATGTTGAGCATTTTGTACAGTAGTTATTGCAATCTTCTACAAGACCATGAATGTATTGCATAGAAGATATATATGAATAATCTCTGCTTCTTACTAAACAGTGATTACAATCTGAGAAAATGGCACTAAGTGTTTCTTTCAAAAACACTGCTGTCATTGAAAAAGGCTTTAGGCGATGCTCTTATCAAACCATAAAAGATTGTACACAGGTAAAGATTTTATAATATCTAGAGCAGTGATTTTTTTTCTTAGTAGTAAACTTACATTGCAATCAAGGATGTAAGCAATATAAATATTAAAATGCAAGCAAAAAAGGGCAACTAAAAATCAGAAAAATTCAGCATTTGTTTTATGGGTTTTTTTACTATGATAGAAGGATAATAAAGGTAGAACAATGTGCTGCAAAACCTACAATATTATTTTTGAAGAACAAAAAGCCTGCTTCTACTCTGTGTTTATTACTCTGTAAATATTTCATAATAAAATATATCTGAATATTGAATTAAAATAAATAATTTTAATGGTTAAAACTTAGATTTTCATATAAGCTATGACTTTACAATTAACATACTAATATTATAAAATTCAATACTGCCTTGCTCATTTATTCAGTCCCAAGATTGAAGATTAGATTTAACTTTGCTAGTATTTATGGCAAAATTAAATGAGCAATTAAATGAACAGCTTTTTATATTTCTTCTAATCATCAAAATTGAAGAAGACCTTTAAAATTTCTGAAGCAGATTCCATTATTTGGAAACAATCAAAGATTGAAAATATGAGGCTTAATTATTTCAGAAAGAGAAGAATGGAGAAGCAAAACAATACAAAAAGGAAATTGCATGAACTTAACAGATTTAGGTGTAAATGGGAGATATTAAAAACAGAAGCAATCCAGCTCACAAAAGATATATGTGATAAATATGGCACAGAAATCAAAAAACAGCATAAAGAGGCTCCTTTTAACTGTCTGCTAATGAAGGTGGTTCCGAAGCACTGAGGTTAGTAAAGGCAAGATCAGACCACAACACAAAATCTCAACAAATAATCAAGCAGCAGCAGCTAAGTGAGCCTTAGGAATACTTTGTCCTCTTTGAATGGTAGCTGCAGGGACATGATTCAGCTGGGGACAAAGTGGAAAATAGCATGAGGAATCAGACCAAAACTGAAAAATATGAACTCAGACAGCAGTCCTGAAGTCATAGCTCCTTGGATCCTTCTTAAAGAAAATCAGAATTCAACCTTCCCTAGTGCATGCACTTGAGTAGTAAGTTTGTACTTTCTTATTTCGGAACATTTTTCAGTTTATTATGACTCACATAATATCATTATATTACTGTTGCATGCATGATATTACTGTATTATTTCTATGATACTTGCTGTATTTTAACAGTGCAGTTCGTCAGGTGCAAACTGCTCTCATCATACATTCACTCACTATTCCTCAAATAACTACAGGTAATACTACTTAGTCATTTTACTGAAGGTTATATTTGGGCAAGAATGTTTTTCTCCAAAGCATTGTTTACCTCTTGCATTCACTTTGTGAAGTATTACAATGCCTTACCTAATGCCACTAAAATTCACTGTATGGTGACTAACCACTGTAATAATATGATTTCTGTGTTATAACTCAGCTGTTAACTCAAGCACTTAACCACAGAAAAAGCATGCATTATTGTTGGAGATAGATTTTTTCTTTTTTTTTTTTTTACTATTCCTGGTTTATTCAGTCTCTGTTAGGTTGGAAAAATGGAAAACACTGCACTGTCTAAAGAACTGCATAAAGATTTGTTTAATTAATGAGTTTAATTTTCGGCTTCATGATGTTCAGAGAGGCAATAACCAGATACATTTAAAAGGTACTTGTCATTCAGTAAAAATACAGAATATCTCTAACTAGATTTACACAATGGTATATATATGTTCATAATTCCTGGAAACAAATCTTTTTGATCTAAGCTGTTCTTTGACTTACGATAAGGTTTGTAACACCTTGTGGATGCCAAATGCCAAATATTCTCTTGACATCTAAATTCTGAGATTACTTACTGTTTAGAGATCTAAAAGTCTTATGGTTGAAATATTATGTATAGATATTTTATTGAAAACCTTGCCTATACAGTTATCTCTTGGGCTTGAAAATTTTTCTCTTTGACTTCTCTATTGGCTGTGGGAAAATTTTACAGGACAAGACATTTAATACACTCTAGCAGAGACTGGTCTTCTGAGCTAAATTTTATGAAATATTTGAAGATATAAACTAATAGATGAAGTATAAGGTACACTTATCTAATAATTTTATTTTTAAATAATAAAATCTGAAAGAAAATATGTTGTTTTGTTTCATGTCTTGTTGTGATGGTGATACTTTTTTCCTTGTCATATAAATAAGTACATGAGGGAGAGAATGAGAGTATGTGCATGTTGTGAATATTATTTTTGTCTTTAGAAGTTAAAAGACCAGGATTCAGGTAATTCCAGGGCTGATGAGTGGGCAACATGGCCAGGGAGCTGGAAGAGGATTTTATTTTTAAGAGCAATACTACATGAGGAGGGCTGGAGAGTCACAGATATCTTCTGGAAAGATCACAGGGTCTGGGGAACAGCCATCTGCTTTTGGTATGTGCATGAGTATTTTTCTGTGTGTAGGTGTCTCTAGGAGTGAGGAATTTGGGGAGAGTGAGGATTCAGGACCACACCGTAAATAGCCTGTGTGTCCAAGGTCAGATACTATGGGATCTATAGTGTGAGTGTTGGGGGAGGATTTGGGCAGAATGGAGGGGGATGGGGGAGTGAGTAAGAGGGTCTCTAACAGTAGCTGATGTGAACCTGCAGTTGCTGGGGCTCACATGCCCAGACGCCAGGAATTGGAGACATTGGGATACAGGGGCATCTTCTGGATGTACCAAGTGTCTGAGCCGAGCTCCTGCAGGGATCCACGCTGTACCTCCAGACATTTCCCGCTACCAGACCTTATTTATAAAAGATGAGACACTGGTGCTCTTTGTGTTGATGTGAGACCTGATCATGTGTGTGTGTGTTACTCCGTGCGGCCAGCTCTGTGGATATACCTGTGTTACACACATATATTTGTGTATGGACCTACTCATAGTACATGCTCAGCCTCACTGCTGGTTAGACCTGGGGCATGCAGCTGCACCAGCATCAGCCCTACCAGACCACAGATTCAGTCTCCTCTTAACTAATTATAATGAGTTAAGAATCAAAGTTTGGCATCAAAAAATTATCAAGATATCACCCAAAATGTGGGGAAAATCTAGGAAATAAAATCAAAAAATAAATGTATCACTTGAATATAAACTTGTACATTACATAAAAATTATTCCTTTGTGTTCTCTGAGAACATATTATCTTAAGTCTGTTGCTCAAGGAATTACTCATTTGTACATTTTCATTTTTAATATACTATTATCCCATTCATTTAAATGAGCCACTTCAAGGAAGTGAAGTAGTAGCAAACTGCTTGATCTCTAAGGGGCTCTGGTTTCTGCTGGTTTAGCTCTGCTGTTAGATCTGAGCACACTGAGAGTAGCAGGAAGACTCTCATAAGCCCTGTGGAAGGAGCCTGTGGAGGAAGAAAACTATATGCAGCTTCCAGCAAAACCTGAAATTGTACCAGCTTTGCTGCAATGCAGTGGAAGGCAGAATTCTTTCTACTTGTTTTCTTTGTGAAGATAAAATTATTTTTAACTTTTTTTCTTCTTGAGAGAGATTTTATTCTGTCTAAGTTTAGTTCTTTTCATGCTCTGCAACTATAGAAATTTTTTTCTATGAGCACTTAGATCAACATCATTGGTCATATACATTTACCTGCTATCATATCTAATATTGTTGCAGCAAGAACTGGGACTTCTTTTTTTGACCAAGGCGACTGTAGAATAGTTGTAAGAACACTAGAAGCCTTTGGTAAGAACATGCATTGTATACAAGTATAGCTGAACATAATAAAATGTAAGACAAATGATAATTTTATGATGGGCATTGGTACACTGTCTACAAATATAAATTTTGGATTTCTATTCATTATTCATCTGTTCTACTATGTGTTCATTTTAAGTTAAAACATAAAGAAAGCCCTTTAAAAACAATGTATAGATTCAAAATTTTCAGCAATCATTTCTGTTATATATACACAGAACTCCTCAGTTTTCTAATCTAGCCTCATAATTTATTAGTAAAAAGTAAATTGTTTCCATAAGAGTAAGTGAAATAGGAAAAAAAAGATGGCAGTATTAAATTGGAAAAATAAGGAAACTATTTTAAGTATTCAATGTATGCCTTTATTAAAAAAAAAGAAAAACAATAAACAAAAAGCAAAACTATGTATGCCACTGATACATTATTGGTTGTCTTCCTTCTGTATATTTTTCAGTTGATTTTTATTTGGTCTGGGAATTGTTGCACTAATCAATCATCATGGCAGACATAAGTTGAATAAGATCTGAGAAATACCGTAGCATGGATCTTAGCAGATCATTTTGTCCTTCAGTCTGCTCCAAGGCAGTATTAGCACCCCTGACAGATATTTTTGTTTAACCTTTTCTTAAATAATTTTATTATAGATCTCCCTAGGCAATCTATTTCCATGCTTTATAGTCCTCACCACTGAAAATACCTCCTAATCTGATGCCTTTTTCTCTTTTTTCTACAATTTTACCCTTCATGGTTTTTATATGTTTGTTTGTTTGTTTATTTGGCTGGTTGGTTGGGGGTTTTGTTTGTTTGATTTTTGTTTGTTTGTTTGTTTGTTTGTTACGGTATCCTTCGTTAAATACCATCTGCCCTCAGTCCTTTCTCCTTCAGACTAACCATTATGCTTTCTACACCATTCTTTTCTCCAAAGTCTTCCCTTTCTAGACTTTCAGTGAAAATCAGGGATTGAGAGACTTTAGACATCTGATCAACCCTTACCTCATTTATAGCTTCCATGAAATGCAATACTTGCATCTGATTACAAATCTCCATAGAGGGCCTAAAAATGCCAGAAGAAAGTGCCACACCTAAGTTTTTATTCATTTTGGTATGAGTGCAATTTATTTTGATAGAACTGTACATAAATACAGACATCATCCTTACCCTAACTTCAGCTTGTGACCCCCTAAAACCCCCTTGACTGTGCCATTGACATGTATTGGTGCAATTAATACCTCCTCCTCCTTACAGTGAGGAAACTTGCAGGTGTTCTTATCAGATCACTTGCTACTTTAAGTTTGTGTTCAATTTCTTAAGACTCTTTTGCACTCTGATCATGTTTTGCCATGCTTTTTCAGCCCCTCCTAGTCTAGTTTCAGCTGTCATACTGTCATCACAGAGGTAATTTGTAGAAGTATCATCATACCTTAATGAGGCATATAAGCTACCAGACAAAGAATTCTAGCAGTTACTGTAGCTGTAATAATTTTATTAGAAATTCAGTAGTGAGGCATTGGTATGTCATATTTTCTGGATTCATCTCAGCATAGTGAAGCACATGGTACAGACATCCTGCATTCTTATTCATACACAGAAATATAAACAGTAAGGGCAAAGAGATTGTGAAATTAGGATTTTGGTAAAAAAAAAAATTCTAAAAAAAACCCCCACAAATCAAACCAGCCACATTTTAGACATTAACACAATTAGTGCTTAGACTGACTTAAAGTTTTGATCTTGATCTAGCTGCACAGCATTTCTAACAATGACTGAATAAACACCAAAGCAGCTTTATAAATTCACTGTTAGTCCCACTCTCATTTTGTAAACTTTTAGTAGATTTTTGGATTGCATCAGACCCCACCAAAGCCACAAATGGACCTCTATGAAAGTTTTTTCTTTTTTTTCCCCCTCTTCTTTTGTTTTACTACTTTAGGGACTCAGTCGTGTCTGGTATGCTTCTGATCGCTTATGTCTCTTCTTGATGAAATCTCTTGTATCACCTGTCACATCTGTTGATGATCTCTCTTGACCATGCCTAGCAGACCCTCAAGCAGGAGCTTTCCTTCAGGAGAAACATTTACCTGGCCCAGAGAACAGTCAGGACAAGACAGCTAGCAGCAATCTCTCCGCAGCCAGCACAGCCCTGTATTCCTTTAAACTTTTGAGCACTGAAGAGGTTTTTTGGGAAAGTGAGAAGAAGAAAATATTAGCCTTGTAAACAGAATCTAGTGCAATCTTAAAGAGTAAAGGCATCCAATATACCAACAGGGAGCTGACAGATATGATCAAGAAAACATGGGATACTTGGATTTTTTCTTGAGTATGACTAGAAGCCAGGAAGAAAACTGTGGCACTAGAGGACTCCGTTTAGGTACTTGAAATCCACCAAGGTTGTTGTGAGTATGCCAGCTGAGAGTCTTCTTATTCTGTTGAGGGAGGAGCTTACCATCAGTCACTTACACTAATCAGTTTCCTGATTACAATGATTTAATCCTTGTTGAATAAAAATGCTAATAAATATTTATAATATCCAAAATACACATTATAATTCAAAATGTTAATAAATACTGACATTAATTTAAAAAATAAACCAATTTACATCAACAGTAAATTGAAATGTGACTCTCTTCTTTCCCTACATAATCTAAGTTCCCATTGAAATGTTCCTTATATAAAAATCGGATATATTTAATTAGATTGCATTCATCTTAGGTTGCATTTATCTGTCTGTGAAGCATGTTCTCTTCTATAAGTAATCTCTTTTCTTGGGTCTTTCAGGAAGGCCGAACTGTATTTATTTTGCTTATGTCCATCTTTATTTCACCAGTTCTTCTAAGTTAAACATTTCTAATTTATTTGGAAGATATTATTAGACACCCCAATTCATCAATATTATTTCTTTGGAGATAAAATATCAGATCATAGCTCATCTTTTCTGTTAGATATGTTGACCCATACCTTTGTGTCTCAAGGAGTGAAACTCCTTTATATTTTTTAACTGTCTTCACTCTTCAATGTGAAGTATATTTATTTCATGTTAAAATTGTTGTTCAAATACTTGATACTACTAGCCTTTGACTGAGACCATACATTATGGCAATTAGCATTTCTGGGATGAAAAAAGCTTGAGAGAGATTTTGGCTGCTTTTAATGATTTTAGGTGTTTTTAATATTTTTTTTTTCCTCCAGAACACAATAAATTTTTACTGAAATATTCTTCACTGAATTTTCTCACTTATGACAGACCTAATATTCCCTTCAAAGTTTCTGGAACATTATTTATAAACCTAAGAAATTTTTTATATTTGCCATACATACCTCATAGCAAATCTATACGCTTTATGCTGGTTGCATGTCACCATCTTCTGAAACATTTTCATGAATACACAAATGACATGAATTGCAGTTTCACAGTAAAAAAGTGATTCTGGATGCTCAGGGTTTTTTGGATGTCTAATCAAGAACTTCTAAAATAAATCAATTCAATTTTTCATACCGTTTTCAGCTGTTCATCTTAGATGTTTCCAATCTATCAGCCAAATACATTTAAAATGGACAATGGAACAATATTTACTACCATTATAAGGATTTTTTTTTGTCCTTGATGACGGTTTCTAAGGATGTCCTTCTCCTCATATATTGGTCTGCTGGTTTGAGATTGATTGACATTTTGGTGGGCAGGAAAATAGCCACCCCTGGAAGTGAAGTGTGCCTGTGGATTTCCCATGAGCCCAGTGCAACACCAATTGTGGGCCAAATTTAAAGACAGACAGGGAAATGAGCCAATCAAAAGTGAAATTCATCTCAGTAGGATATACATTTGCACAGGACTGCCTGGGAATCGCTCTCTTTGGTTTCCGGCCTTGAACAGGTACAGACGCGGGCTGTGCCCTTGGCCCCGCTTTCCCCCCCAAGGACATGGAGGCCTGCGGGAGGGGAAAGGCCGGGCCGTGCTGGGAGCCCCTCCTGAGGGAGATATCCCGGGTGGTGGTGGGGAGGATGGAAAGGAAGAGCGATGAGCCTTGCCCTGGCCCAGTTTCCCCCCAGTGTCTGGTGGGGGGAGATTTGGTCATGCCGGGCCAGGCCAGAAGAGAGAGCCCCCCCCCCAGAGGGAACTGTCCCAGCAGGGAGTGGAGGAACAGAGGACAGGCTGGCCCCAGGCTGGCAGAGCAGAATTTCTTCCCCTCTTCCCAGCGTGGAGAATTTCCCATTTCTCCCAGCCGCGGTTTCAAGGACACCTTATCAGAGGAGACAAGATACTGGCAGAAGTCCCAGAAAATGAGGTTTTAACTGCTTCTTGCCCAGATGGACCTTTTTAAGTCATGCATCCTACTCAGCTGAAAGGGGAGCAGCTCGAAGGAGATGAAGAGACAAAGCTTGAGACCTGATGTCAAG
>VXBU01009669.1:0-42837 GCA_013400315.1 Bombycilla garrulus | reverse complement strand
AAAAAAAAAAAATACATATATATATTAATTTTAATTTTCTTTTGGCTGCCCGGGGGCCGCTGGAACATATGCACAGACAAGTTATGCAGAATTCCTGCATGGAAATGGGCTGGCTGGCTCCTCTGGGTTTGTGATCTCATCCAGAAAAATCTGCCGGGCTCTTCCCTCCCCGGCGGGCTGTCCCGCCNTAAAACTGAGGGAGAAGGGATCCGGAACTGGGGAGGAGAAGGGATCCGGAACTGGGAGGAAAAAGGGATCCAGAACTGGATGAAGAGGAGGTCCCAGCACAATCCCGGAAATCCCGGGGCACAGGGAGCTCCGTGCCCTCCCCGGATCGCTGGGACCCAACCCTCTGTCAGCCACATTCCCATGGGGAAGGGGAGCCAGAATTCCCTCAGGGTCCAACACCCCGAGGCTCCCAGTGCAGCTCCAGCAGAGATTCCGGAGCCAGGCACCAAACCCGTTTTCCTCCCGCTGCCAACCCCTTTGCCAAAGGCCAAACCAGCCCCCAAAAATGCGTTTGGCTTTAGCATATTCCCATATTCTGGAAATCCACCGTGAACGCCCGGCCGGCTCCGAGCCCTGGAGGGCAGGAGGGGGAAGGGCTGTACGCAAAGCAGGCGCATTCATTTCAAACAGGAGCTAAAAAAAAAAAATACATATATATATTAATTTTAATTTTCTTTTGGCTGCCCGGGGGCCGCTGGAACATATGCACAGACAAGTTATGCAGAATTCCTGCATGGAAATGGGCTGGCTGGCTCCTCTGGGTTTGTCATCTCATCCAGAAAAATCTGCCGGGCTCTTCCCTCCCCGGAGGGCTGTCCCGCCGTGTCACCGCTGCCAGGAGGTGACAGCGTGAGGGGAGCGGGGTCAGGGGAACCCCAGAGCTTCCTCCTGCTCCCCATCCCAGGACTGGGAATTCCAGACAGATCCCGGGAAAAGCTCCAGGCCAGGTTTGGAGTGACCTGGGCTGGTGGAAGGTGTGACCTCGGAGCGTCTCTTCCAACCCAAACCATTCCAGGGTCCTGCGATCCCCGAATTCTGGAGAGTTTTCCAGGGGGATGCCTGGGAACGGTCCCACAGCCGGGCCCGGCACGGATGGAAACCCCACACCCAGAAATCCCGGGGTTTTCTGCCAGTCCTGGTATAAACACCCACAAAAAATCCATCCCTGGAGAGCTCCAACCACAACCACGGCAGGAAACCCGGGATAAAGCAAAGCCCCAGCCGGTGCTCCAGCCTCCAAAGCCGCGGGTTTGAGGCACTTCCAGCAGCCAAAGGTCTCTCCCAGCCCCTGGGACCCAACAGATCGGGATGCGTTATCCCAACCGCTGCTTTCCCTTGCATCATCCCCATTATTTATGGTCGGAGCTCCTAATTGTGCCGGTTATCTGATAAGCGAGGGGGGAAAGGGCGGGGCAGGGAATTCTCGGCAGGGCTCAGCTGTGCCCGGCCCCAGCTGCTGCTCTCTTTTTTTTTTTGGGAAATCTTCCCGGTGGGAGACGAGGCTCCAGGGATTGGGGAGCACCCCGGGATTGATAATGAGGATTTCTGAGAGGGATTGCAGAGATGAAGCAGATCCACAGCTCAGGTTCTTCCATTATCTCCTCTCTGGACTATTTCCATGCGGAATTGAACAAGCATGGAAAAAATACAGCTTTTAAAATCGTCTCCTGAGCTTCCTTTCTGTCCTGACATTGCTGCTCCTGCCAGGAGCATCCTGGCAGCTCCAGCAGTGCTCCAGGGTGTTTAAACCACAAGAACGTGGATTTAGGTGGGAATTTGGGAAGCAATTCCTCGCTGTGAGGGAGGTGATGTTTCCCAGAGGAGCTGTGGCTGCCCTGGGAGCGTCCCAGGCCAGGCTGGATGGGGTTTGGAGCAGCCTGGGACAATGGGAGGTGTCCCTGCCCACGGGATGAACCATTCCAGGATTCTCCGATTCTATTTTGAGGCCAAACCTCCCGTTTCCTGCTCTCAGTGGTCTGGGGGACGCGCGCAGGAAAAGCCCCGGGAGCATCTCCCGCCGGTGCCAGCAGCTCGGGGGACACCAGGCTGACCCCGGGGACACGGACTGGGGCCACCCCCGGGGCGGGCAGGGACCCCTCAGGTCCCCGTGGTGACCCCTCGGGCCCGGGTGAGCGCTGTCCCCGGCGCACAATGCCCTCATTGTGCGAGGATGTGACTCGTGTCACCCGGGGATATAAAATTAGCAAAGCAGCCCGATTCCCAGGAGCCTCGTTAAATCAATACAGCACGCACCAGGCAGGCCCGGCACAACGCAGGGCTCCGATAAAATTAGAACCCGGTCCCCCTGGGTGGGTTGATATCAGCTCCGCAGTTCGGATTTGGCAGGCGCTCGTGCATAATTTATCAATTACAAACAATTTAATTCGGCCAGGATAACGAGCGGAGGGGCAGCTCTTGGTGGGTTAAGCGGCACGCGGAGGGCAGTGAAGGCCGGGCTGCGCTCAGAGGAGAATTCACCTAAATTCGGGTTATTCCTGAGGCTGGGAAGGGCAGGGGGTCACGGTGGGATGGTCCCAAGCAGGTCCTCGAAACGTTTGGCTGTTCCTGCTAGAGGTGAGGACAGACGCGCCACGAGGCCAAAAAGAGACCCAGGCTTTTCCAGCCGCCCCCCAGAGCCGAGAATTCCCAACACTCCCGGCCCTATCTCACCGTCCCAGCAAGGGAAACTCGGGGAAGGTTAAGGGCAGGTTATTTCAAAGAACAGAAGTGATAAAAATCAAAAGCCTTTCTGCCGCTGAGAGGAGCCTTTAGGAGGCCGGGAAGCGTTTCCTTCCTGCAGCCCCGGGGCCAGGGCTCGCTCGTTCTCACCGCCAGCAATGGGAAAGGCTCCGGGAGAGGGCAGGAGGAGCCGCACGCCAGGATGACACCCCTTGGAAAGGCCTTCCTCCCTCTCCGCTCCCCCTGGATCTGCTCCCCGGCTTCCCCAGCGCCTCCCGCGGATACCGAAGCCAAGAAGTTAAGTGGTGCGTAATTACGGCATTGTAGTCGCTAATTATAATCCCACAATGAGATCAGGGCCGCGCAGGGACGGCCGCAAGGAGCTGAGGGTTTGGAGCAGGCTCAGCCCCGAGCCCTCGGAATTCCTCGCTGGAGCCAGGAGAGCTCGCAGGGAGGGTTCAGGGAAGGGGAGAGGCGGAAAAACCCCAACCCCAGCGAGCTCGAGCGATCGGGGATTGGCTTCGTGGAGATTCTGTGGGATAAATGTTGTGGGGATGGTGCAGAACCTGTGGAGAGTCCAGGAAAAGTCATGGAGAGTCCAGGAAAAGTCATGGAGTGACCAGGCACAATCCATGGAGTGACCAGGAAAAGTTCATGGAGAATCCAGGCACAACCCAAGGAGTGACCAGGGACAATCCATGGAGTGACCAGGAAAAGTCCAAGGAATATCCAGGCACAACCCAAGGAGTGACCAGGAAAGGTCATGGAGAATCCAGGCACAACTCAAGGAGTGACCAGGCACAATCCATGGAGTGACCAGGCACAATCACAGAGCATCCAGGAAAAGGTCATGGAGCATCCAGGCACGATCCAGGGAATATCCAGACACAGTCCATGGAATGTCTAGGCCCCATCCACGGACTATCCTGGCCCAATCCATGGACTGCCCCTCCCCAATCCAGGGAGTATCCCATCCCAATCCACGCACTGTCCTGGCCCAGCTCAGCCCTCTGCAGAGTTCCCAGCCCGCCTCCATCCCCGTGAGCCGCCTCCCCTGTCGGGAGCAGCCGCTCAGCTCCGTCCCTGCCCTCCCAGGAGCTGATTTATGGGGTAATTTGTTCCTCCCCGGCGGTGCCGGCCGCGTGGCAGCCGTGTAATGGGATGATGGAAGCTGCAGACGCCGGGCAGGAGGAGCTCGGTAAATGGGACCCGTTCAAACTGCAGGGCCCCGAATCCATCCGCGCCATTTCTGGGCTTTTGGCTTTGCTGGGAAAGGAAAGATTAAAAGAAATTATAAAAATGACAGCGATTGGCTGGGGCCTGAGTGCCGGGTGGAGGAGGGAGCCGGGGTGGTGCCGAGCCTGTGCCCAAATCCAGCGGGATTTTAGCCCTGGTTCTACCCAGACCTGTTCAGCCACTCCCTGGTTGAGGGAACCCCGGGAGCAGCCTGAGCTGTAGTCAACAGAAAAAAAACAAAAACAACATAAAAACCAGAAACAACAGACCCAGGAGCCAGCCAAGCTAACCCCAAATTCCCGATGGATTCTCCAGGGAGGCTCCGAGCTCTGCAGCGGGGTTTTGGTGCCTGGTGTGGCTGGGGAAGAGGTGGGAGGAAGAGGAGGGGTGGAGAGGGTGGGAAGAGGTGTCAGGATGGGGTCAGGGGATCTCTGTCTGCTCCATCCCAGCAGCAGTTACTGGGAGTTACTGGTAAAGCCCCGGCTGGAAACCACAGTGTGCTGCATTCCCACTGGAATTCCTGGGAATTTCTCCAGGGAGTGACCGCGCTCCGGGAGCCGTGCAGGTGAATCACGCACCCGGGGAGCAGAGCCAGGAGTCCCTGGAGGAGCGGGATCAACCCCGGAGCCTCCCAATCCCTTCTGCAGCTGCATTGTGCCCCAGTGACTGGGACAGACTGGGACAGACTGGGACAGACTGGGACAGACTGGGACAGACTGGGACAGCCCAGCAGAGCCGGAGCCGAGCGGGACGGGGCCGATCCCGGCCTGTCCCGGGATTGCAGCAGCTCAGCCCCCTCAGGAGCGCTGGGGAGCCGGGGCTGGGCTGCAGCCGGCATCTCCCACAGCGATAGCATCGGCGCTGGGCGTGTTCCGCTCGGCTCGGCGGGGATTAGCAGGGATGTGCCGCCGGATCCGCGATCAGCCGAGCCCGCCCCGCCGCTGGCGGGCCCGGCTGGGGCTCGGCGGGCCGGGATGCGCGATAGGGATCGGCCGCAGCCCTCGGTGAGGCACCGGGCACGCCCTGCCCGGGAACGGCTCCGCCGCGCCGCTCTCAGCGCTCCCGGGATCGCTCTGCATGGGTCCCTGTCCCCAGATCCACCCGGGACAAACCAGGAGGCCTCGAGATTCCAGGGAATCCCAGCGCGGTTTGGGCCGGAGGGGCCCTCAGAGCCCATCCCGTTGGCAGGGACGACTTCCACTGTCCCGAGCCGCGATGTCCGGCCGGGCTTTGGGCACTTCCAGGGATCCAGGCACAGCCGCTGCTCCGGGGCCTGCCACCCTCACAGCCAGGAATCCCTCCGCGACACTCCCGGTGCCACTCTGAGGCCATTCCCCGTGTCCTGCCCCTCCATCCCGAGCCCCAGATCCCTCCTGGAGCCCCTTTAGGCGCTGCCCGAGGCCTCAGCTCCGGGAGCAGCGGCGCGGGATGAGCTGGCACGCACGGAAAAAACCCCTAATGAAGCCAAGGAGCGTTAATGAGCAGCTGGAAACCATCAACCCAAACCTGTTTTGGCTGCGGGTGCCGCCCCGACGTGCCAGACGAGCCGGGAGCTCCGGGGGAGGAGGAGGAGGCGGTGGTGGTGATGATGATGATGATGATGATGATGATGATGATGATGATGATGAAGGCTGAGGCTGCTGCTGCCCTCGGGGCTCTGCGGAGATGAAACGGGGCTTGTAAATCCGCGTCTGCACCCAGAGCCGGGGAAGGAAGGGCTGCTCGGCACCGGGAGGGAGCACCCAGCGCCCTGACTCACCCCGCTCTCCCAAAGGGCGCCCGAAACCCGCCCGCCGCCCTTCCCTGACGCATTTACCCACCCAAAAAAACAGCCGGGAAGCAAAAGGGAAAGTAAAATTTGATTTCAGCCTCTTTCTGCCTCTTTATTTATTATTTTTTTTAATTTTTTTCCCCCCTCTCCCGTTTAATTCCTTGTTATTACTTTTATTAGCCTCGCTTCTCTGGCTGCGGGGCCTCGCTCAGAGAATGGAGCGTGGCGTGGGTGTTACCGGCTGCTGGCGCTCTCCCCGGCTTCAGAGAGAAATGCCAATTACTAATTTCATGGAGATAAGCCATCCTGAGGGAGGGGAGGTGGAAAAAAATAAGGAAAAAAAAAAAAAAAGAAGAAGAGAAAGGGAAAAAAATTTCCTCCCGGCTTTGAAATGCGAAAGGTGCCTGCATTTATTCGTTTTTTAAAATTTATTTATTTATTTCTCTGAATTGCTCAGTTCTGTCAGAGGAGGGATGGGAGCACCTGAGGGGTGGTGGAATTGGGATTTCCATGGATCCATATCCACAGACGCGATCCCGCATCCTGCCGGGTGGGATTCCCGCTCCCGAGGCTCCCAAACCTCCTATCGCACCAGTATCCACCAGTATCCACCAGTCTGCTGCTCCCAGCGCCCCTCCCGGCTCCTCCCTCCCGTCCCGCTCCCACAGCCCGCAAGCACCGAGGGCAGGGGCTGGGGAGGGAAAATGACGGTGCCCGGAATGAATCTGGGTGTAGTTTGCATTTTTATTGCTCCAGCCTCAGATTCCAGCCTACAGAAAGGTTTCAAAAAAGGATTAGATGCCATAAAACCTTTAATAATCCTCCCACATCTGACGGTTAATTATTGTTTTTACACATGCGGAGCCAACACGCCTGGAGCGAGCAATCAAGGCTCTCGCACGCCACTCCTCCTCCTGCTTGCCTGCTCTCCCCGGGATGAGCCGGCACCCGGAGCTCTCCTCCTCCCCGAAAACACTCTTCCCGCAGGATCCGGCCCGAGAAAAGCTGATCCTGCAGGGGTGGGTGCGCTCCGTGGTGGGATTTGGGGTCGGCGCTGGTGGGGTCACCCCTTCCGTATCCCCAGGGGAGCTGCTGGCATCACCTCCTGGCTGGGAATTACAGGAAATCCTCGTCCCCAGATTTGGTTTTGGAAGAGCTCGGCACCGATTCGGCACCGTTTCTTTGTGGGGAAAAAATAAAAGAAAAATCAGCTTAGAATTGTTGGGTTCATCTGAGCAGCTTCTCCCTGAGCCCAGCAGGCACGGAGAGCCTTCACCCAGGGAGAAGGAAATCACAGCAAATGGAAAACGGATCCAAACTGGGGGTTTGGGGAGTGTTTAAAAAGCTGCATTATTCATAATAAACTATTTCAAGGCACCTGCTCTGCCTCCTGAGCGTTGGGGATGGCACCGGTGTCACCTCCACAGGGACACGACAGCGGAAACGCTCGCGGCCACGTTCCTGTGGGGACAGGCACAGGGTGGGGATAAATAAATCCACTGAGCATTCCCCACTGAGGATAAATAACTCCATTAGGCTCCTGGTGAACTGGTTTATTACTGTTCATTATTATTATTATTATTAATGATTATTATCATCATCATCATTATTGTTGTTATCATTAGCGCTGCTTCTCCCCTTGCCTGCAGCGTGACTCCGTGGAGAAGGAGTTTTTTTTCCCCAGTAATCTCTGGGATGGGGGAACCAGTCCCATGCCTGTTGGAATTCTCCAGCAAATCCCAGTTTCTTTAGGAATTTTCCCCCTTGGATCAGGGGTGGGCTGGGATGGCCTCAGTGTGGTCAGAAGAAGATTCGCCATAATGAGAATTTCTAAGAGAGAGATTGCAAAGATGAACCGGATCCACAACCCAGGTTCTTCCATTATCCTCTCTTGGGACCATTTCCATGTGGAATTGAGCAAGCATGGAAAAAATACAGCTTTTTTTAATCATCTCCTGAGCTTCCTTTCCATCCTGACATTGCTGCTCCTGCCAGGAGCATCCTGGCAGCTCCAGCAGTGCTCCCTGGTACCAAAGCAGGCCTGCTTAAACCACAAGAAAGCGGATTTAGGTGGGATTTTGGGAAAAAATTCCTCGCTGTGAGGGAGATGAGGCCCTGAGGTTTCCCAGAGGAGCTGGGATCCCTGGAAGTGTCCCAGGCCAGGCTGGACAGGGACTGGATCCCTTCCAACCCAAACCATTCCAGCTTCAGATCCCAGCCCCAGGAGGCCTCTCAGGGTGCAGGCTGAGCTCTGCGTGACCTTTCATCCTCTGAGCCATCCCAAGTTTCAGCGATTCTGACTCATCGGTGAGGGAGACTTTTCTGGGAGCAGCTCGGAGGCGGGACGGGCACCCAGCGCCACCAGAGCCACCTCCCTGCGGGGACTCGGCTCCTGAGGAGGGTCTGTGGCCTCAGGCAGCCCGCGGGCCCTGCAGGGACAAGAGGAACAATCGGTCATTTCTTCGGAGCGCATTAAAATCCCGGCCGGACAAAGGCGGCCTGTGCTGCCCAGATGTTTTATTCATGGCCGGCCCACAGCACAAACAAGCCTGGCTTATCCCGCTGCCCTTTGTGCTCCGAGCCTGCAGAGCCAGGGATGGCAGAGCTGGGGAATCGCTGTGCCAGCGATGCCTGGAAAGGCTGGGCTGGAAACGGGGACTGGTNATAGGTTTTGGTCCATCAGCACATTGGAGTTCATTGTCCAATTCCAGCTCCAGCTGATGAAGCTCCATCCTCCTTGTTCCCTCTCTTCCTTCACTGCTGTTTCCACTCCTGGGCCTCAAATTTGTCCTTGGTCCCAGCTGGAAAGGAATTGTTTTGTGTCCCTGCTCTGTGCAGAGAGCTCCCCAACCCTGAATATGAACGCAGAACTGCACACTGAACCAGCACAGAATGTGGAAAATAGAAAAGCTCAAAGTGAAGGCATCAGCAGCACTGCAGGGATGCAGGCTGAGCTCAGGCCGGGCTGGTTCAGGCTCAGGATTTCTGATCCTTCCCCAGTTCCTCTGGCTGCTGGCCCTTGCTCAGCTGAGCTCCC
The DNA here is from genome assembly GCA_013400315.1 of Bombycilla garrulus. Classification (NCBI taxonomy): domain Eukaryota; kingdom Metazoa; phylum Chordata; class Aves; order Passeriformes; family Bombycillidae; genus Bombycilla; species Bombycilla garrulus. Next base: position 34,105 of record VXBU01009669.1, on the reverse strand, counting down.
TCCATCAGGCTCCTGAGGACACGGGGACAGTCTCTGCTCCCAGCAGCAGGACAAGGACACTGAAAACAAGGCAGAGTCAGCCTTAGTGCCCCCTGAGCCATTCGAAATGATTTTTAAACCCACCCTGACCTTCCTTCAACGCTCCATTTCAGCGTGGCTAGCAGGGGATCCCCCTCTGAGAGGCAAAGTGGGCAGCGGAAGAGAGGCCACAAATGGGAAGAGAGGCCACAAATCTTCATTTCCATCCCCAAACTCCTGCCCAGGCTCAGGAGGGCCCCGCTGTCCAAGGCAAGGCCGGACCAACCAAGGACTGGCAGCAACCAAAGCTCCTGTCCAGGCATGACTTTGTTTTCCTGCCTGAAGCCAGGCTCTGTAAAATTCCCAACACGTCCTGGGACAGGAGACAAGCACAGGGTGAGGGTAAAACCGGGAAAAAATAATTTAAAAACCCCTGGGATGTGACTGGGAGGGACTGTGAGAGCGGGGCTCGGTGTCACCCCTCAGTGTCACCCCTCAGTGTCACCCTCCTCATCCATCCTGCTTTCCCCACTCCCCGCCAGCCCCCCAATTGTCACGACAGCTCCCTGGTGAGCGCCAGCCCGCTTCAATCCCGTCCCAAATCCGGACAACCCCGCAGGATTGGGGCACAGGAGGAAGGCGGGAGGCTCTCGGTGAGCTCGGTGCCAGAAATACCAGAGCAATTAGCAACCCGGGCTCAGCTCCGGGCTGGAACCATCGATCGGGGCCGGGCCGGACGGTTCCCTGCCGCAATCCCGTGTCAGCAGCGGAGCCGAACCGAGCCCCGGGGCTACCGGGCAGCCTCGCCGCTTGCCCAACGCGATTTGCAAGTCAAGCGCGTTCGTTTCTTCGCTTTGTCATCGCTGAGCGCTGGGAGCACCGGGAACGTCTCGTCTGGAGCTGAGGTGTGCCCGGAGCTTTATCTGCTGCCATCTCCTCCCGCCGGACAGGAGAGGAGCGGGATTTGTCCGGGCTTGAGCGGCTCCGGGTGATGGAGGCGGATTTCTCGGGGTGGAGGTGGCGGTGGCGGGCACGGAGCGGCTCTGTCCCCTCCTTGGGAGCTCCTGGAGGGGACACCAGGCGTGTCCTGCAAACCAAAGTCATTTCGGTGTCCCCAGGCGTTGGAATTTTGGGCACTGAGAGAGAATTTTAGACTTTCTGTGCTGCCAGGCATTGACCCCCTAGGAGAGGACTGCATTTGAGCTGAGGCCGTGGAGAAGGATTCTGNTTTATTCAGCAATCTATTTCTATATTTATATAAAGCAAGATGGAGGTTTTAGGGTAGTGGTTTGTCCTTCTCCTTCACCTTCCTCATGGGTCTGGGTGACATTGTGTAATTGGGTAAAAAGTCCACATTGCAGGTCACGGGTGGTTGGTTACTGGGTTAGAAGTAAAAATAATTTAGGTGGCATTTCTTAATTGGATAATTTACCCCTCAAAGGCCCTGTAGAGAGAGAGCTGGGGCACCATTTTTAGTTTGTTAGTTTGAAGTGCTGTAGAACTCAAGTTTGTGAGACTGGAACATAGATAAGAACAAATAAACATGTGAGTCTGAACAAGAAATAGCATCTCGCTCATTTCAGCCCTGGAAAAAGAAAACAAGGAGGGAGACCCAGGGAGAGCAGGACAGAAAGATCCAGTGGGATTCCAGCTCAAACTGCTCCAGAGGGCCCAGAGGGAACAGCCTGTCCAAGGAACCACAGGATCCTGGAATCAGGGAATCACAGGGCAGTTTGGGCTGGAGGAAAATCATCTAATTCTGCACAGGGAATAGGAGCAGTTTGGGCTGGAAGGGCTCTGGAAAATCATCTCATTCCATGCAGGAATCACAGGGCAGTTTGGGCTGGAAGGGCTCCGGAAAATCATCATTGCACACAGGGAATCACAGGGCAGTTTGGGCTGGAGGAAAATCATCTAATTCTGCACAGAATCAGGGAATCACAGGGCATTTTGGGCTGGAGAAAAATCATCTCATTCCACACAGGGAATCGGAGCAGTTTGGGCTGGAAGGGCTCTGGAAAGTCATCTCATCCCACACCCCACCAGTGACCCCTCTGCAGGATCAGACCGGCCCAAGCTGGGCACCTGCAGGGATGGGGCAGGGAGAGCTGGCACAGCGAGGTGTCACACTCCCGGTGCTCGTCTGAGGGACGTTCTCATGGCGAATATCAAACCCCTGGTGACCCCAAAGCTGAGAGAGGAACGGCCTTGCCAAGGCACTGCCAGGGTGATGGGGAGGAGCGGCCCCTGGGGAGCTCCACGGTTGTATTTGGGATAAAAAAACCCCAAAACAACAACAACAACAANAAAACCCAAACAAAAAAAAACACCTGGCGAAGGAAGCAGCTTGGAAGGAATATGGATCAAGTGCCAGGTGAGGGAGGCTCCATCCTGGAGTTCAGCCGGGCCATGCCAGCCCTGGTGACACCCCGGGCTGCTCCTCCAGCACCTGGGCTTGCGTGCCAAGCCCTGGCTTTGGCCGCTGAGCTGGGGCACATCCCGGCTCCTGTCCAGGACACCAGCCCTGCGCCTCTGGAAGCGCAGCTCTTTGGAAATCGCCCTTTTGGGGCTTTTGATGTAGCCCGGGAGGAGGTGCGTGGTGAGCGTTGCTTCACCGCTGTTTGTGCAACCTCGCTGCTGCAAATCCCTCATTATTCACGATGCTATCTCGCCACTTGATATGCAGAATAGCTCAGAGGTACCGTTGACTACATTTTTCCAGCTCTTTGATGTGCCAGAGATAACTCGTTTCTGTTTCGCAGCCATTAAGTTCGGTGGAAATCATTACACCGCGTTAAACGCGGCGCTTGTTCTTTAATCAGCGCCCTTCTGGTTCCAGGCTTGGTGTTGCAACCTGTCAGACGTGGAAAAAAAATAAAAATATTCTCTGAACCCAGGTGAACGGTGCTGGAGGAAGTGAGAGCAGCTCGGCGGATTTTCTGCCAGGTCAGAGATGCAGGGCTGGACCCAGGGCCGGATCCTCCGGGAGATTCCGTCCCTGCGGAGGCAGCAGGGCTGGGTCCTCGGCAGGGACCCGCCACACATCAGACACGCTGTGGGTGCTAAACCCACCCGGATCAGACCCCACAGCTCACCAATCACCAAATCCTGGCGGGATTCGGCTCGGGAAGGACCTTCGAGCTCACCCGGGTGCCGCGAGCAGGGGCGCCTTCCCCGGAGCAGCTTCGGCAGGGGGTTGCGCCCACCCTGAGGGCACGGGAGCGGGGCCAGGGTGCCCCACCCAGGGGAGAGGAGGGGAGCGGAGCAGGGAGAGGCTCCCACAGAGCAGCAGCCCCAGGGAGGGAGCCTGGCAGAGCCGCGCTCTGAAATCCAGAAGGAATTTCTTCCCGGAAAGGGCGGCCGGGCACCGGAACGGACTGTGCGGGGAGGTTTGGGGTCACACCCCTGGAGGTGTCCAAGCAGCGCCTGGACGCGGCACTCAGCGCTCTGGGGTGCTGACAGGGTCGGGCACGGCTTGGACTCGATGTTCTTGGAGGATTTCCCCACCCTGGACCGCCCCTGTGCTCCTCGCAGAGCCTCCAGAGCGGTTCTCGAACACAGCTCGGCATTGGCAAAACCCCAAACCACCGGAGCAGAGGGAGAGCGGTGCGGATGGGAACCCCTGAGTGCCAGGGCAGGGCTGGCACCGCGCTGCCCACGCTGGGACGGGGCTGGGCTCTCTCAGCCCCTGCCGGGCTCCCTGAGCTCCTTCCCGGCTCCCTGAGCCCCTGCCGGGCTCCCTCAGCTCCTGCCCGGCTCCCTCAGCTCCTGCCGGGCTCCCTGAACTCCTGCCCGGCTCCCTCAGCTCCTGCCCGGCTCCCTCAGCTCCTGCCCGGCTCCCGTTCCCCCTCGCCCCGGCGAGGCTCCTGCGAGCCACGAGCCGCTCTCGTTTCCTGCTCTCCCGCGGCCCCGGCGTGTCTGGGGCGGCCCCCCGTGTCCGTGACATGAAATCCTCAGTTCTAAACTCGTCAGCGCCCGTCTCCAGAGTTCCGTGGCGTTCTCCTGCATCCCTTTCCTCCATCCCTTCGGGAGCGGCAGCGGCTCCGGTGGTGGCGGAGCTGTGCCCTGCTCGGGACGGTCCCCAGCGCCTCCGGAGCCCTGCTGGGCTTGCAGATATTTATCAGGGCTCGCAGATGATTATCAGGGCTCGCAGATGTTTATCGCGGCTGATACAGCTGCGCCGGCTCTTTGCTCAAGAGGAAGGCGAGGTTCTGCAGCGCCGAGCTGGTCCCGAGCCCCGCAGGGAGGGGGTGGCAGGACCTTCCCGGAGCTCCCGAGCACCTGCAGGACCTGCCGGCCGCTCGGGGGCCACCGAGGCTCTCCCCTTGGCCACCGAGGCTCTCCCCGGGGCCACCGAGGCTCTCCCCGGGGCCAGGGTGCCCGGCTCGCCCCGCTGGGGTTGTCCCAGGGCAGCGCCCACGGCGCGGCTTGGGGTAAACACGGGAGCAGCCCGGTAATTACGGCCCTCATTCAGCCAAGCATCTCCACTTAGAAGGCACCTGAGCATGCTTAGAGATAATTACACGCTTAAAGATCTTTCCTGAATAAGCCCGGATTTAAGGTTGTGTTTGGTGTCTCCTGTACTTAACCGTGATTCAGCTAAAACGCATCGGGAGGCGATTCCAGCGCTGCAGACCGAGCCTCCCCGCGGGTCTCTCTGCTCTGGAGATGGGAAAACAAATATCCTCGCCTTGCCGTGGCTTTGTTTTCCTGCTAGCGCCTCCCTGCCTGCCAGGCTGCTGGGAGCCGGGAAATGGCTCCTCTGCCAGGCCGGGGGGAGAAGCGAGGCACAAACGCCTCGGAAAGCTGCAAGAGGCAGCGCTGCCCCGGCTCCTCTGCTCACAGTCACTTTTTCCACCGCATTTGCATCTCTCTGCTCTTCTCTCGCTTTCCTCTCAGCAGTTTCTGCTCAGCCCGCGGTGTGAGCGCGGGGCTGTGGCTGCTGCTGGCTCTGTCCCCAGCCGGGGGGGTCACGGCCCCCAGCAGGACCCACAGGAGGGGCAGGTCGGACCCCAAAGCAGCGAAAATCCCCGGGGCTGGTGAAGAAAGAGGGGCCGGGCAGGAACCAGCTGCCCCTGCTGTGGCTTCTGCTTTTTAACATAATTTCTTTAACAAATCAGGGCAAGGCCTTGCAGGAGGAAAGGAGTTTGGGGCAGTGGTTTGGGTGTTCTGCTGCTGAAATTCCGCCGGGGAAACATTCCCAGGAATCCCAGCTTCTGCTGCTTGATTATCCAGGGAGCCCGGAGAGCTGCCTGGAATGCTGGAATTTCATCCCTTTGGAGTCTGGGAGGGTTTTCCAGGGCAGTTTCTGGCTCATGTCACATGCTGGGCCCATCACCTCGATTCGGGCTCTTCCCACTCTCCCCTTGGCCACTGACTTTTCCATGGGGCCATCCTGAACTGATGCCTGGAAAGGCTGAGCTGGAAACAGAGACTGGGGAGAATAAAAGGATAAAAAGGGATTTATTGAAAGGATCCAGCTTGGGCAGTGCAGGAACCCCTTGGGCTGCACCCAAGGCAAACCCACAAATGGGCACAAAATGGCCGCCGGTCATGAGGAGGAGGCCTCACACTTTTATATGTATAGATTATACACATATATATAAATAATGAATATTTTACATCCACAAATGGTCACAAAATGGATCCCCGGTCATGAGGCCTCACACTTTGATAGGTTTGTGTCCATCAGCACATTGGAGTTCATTGTCCAATTCCAGCTCCAGCTGATGAAGCTCCATCCTCCTTGTTCCCTCTCTTCCTTCACTGCTGTTTCCACTCTTGGGCCTCAAATTTGTCCTTGTTCCCCAGCTGGAAAGGAATTGTTTTGTGTCCCTGCTCTGTGCAGAGAGCTCACCAACCCTGAATAAGAAACCTAGAACTGCACACTGAACCAGCACAGAATGTGGAAAATAGAAAAGCTCAAGGCATCAGAATCTGCTGGTGATTCCTGCTTTAGACCAGTGGCTGATCCAGCATTCCCACCGCCAGCAGGAGCCTCCCAGGAGTGAGGGAATGCTCTGAGCACGGCAGGAGCTCCAGCAGCTCCCCTGTGCTCACCACCCAAGTGTTCCTCCATCCCTGCCCTCCACTGCTCCCTGGGGCAGGGATGATCCCTCGGGGAGAGCTCCAGGCGTTCTCCAGGCTCCCTTCCCCACGGAGGGACAGAGCCCATCCTTTGATGGGCACATCCCAGGAGCCCCAAGCACCATTTGGGACGCTGCCAGTGCCAGGCCCCTTCCCAGAGCTCTGGTGGCTGGATAAAGTTCTCCCAGCATCCATTAGCAGCAACAAACAGCAGCAGCTCGCTCGTTGTTGTAGGCTGGGTTATTAGCGCTGCAGAAACAGCTCCCCGGACACCCCGGGAGCCGGCGAGATTCATCTGTGTCTCATTAGCACAGCCTTCCCTCGCTGTTTGTTCTGCTCAAATTAACTCTGCTCCTGCAGCACGGGCAGGGAGAGCTGCCCTCGCTGCCTGGCACAGCCTGGCACAGCCTGGCACAGCCTGGCACAGCCCATTCCAGGGCCAGCCCAAAATCCGAGGGCTCACCATGGATGTGAGGGGCTGACCCCAAATCCGGGGCTGTTCCCATGAGCTGCTCCCCTCTCCAGCAAAACCCCACAGCTGGGGTTCCATTCCACCAGGGTGTTGGGATCCAAAGAGCAGAGAGCTCAGAACACTGGGCATGCAGGCCAAAACTCAGAATTAAACACAGGTTTGAGCTCAGACCCCAGGCAAAGCTTCCAAGCTTAGTGCTAGAAGCAGGAATGTGGATTTGTAGTCAAAATAGAGACATGTGGAGCTAGATAGAGAGAATAGAAGTAGTTACAAAGGTGACAAGAAGTCTGTGGAATGAGTTTGTGTGGCGGAATAAGATTGGTCAGAAAAGGTCACGTTATTGCTGGATGAAATTTCTCATTATTGGTTCAATAACATAAACATCCAAGTTGTCAATATTCTATTGGTTGATAAGTCTTTAAAGGGCGATGCAAATTAGAGTCCTGTGACTTCCAGCCACGCTTTCAACACCTGTAANTGAGTTTGTGTGGCGGAATAAGATTGGTCAGAAAAGGTCACGTTATTGCTGGATGAAATTTCTCATTATTGGTTCAATAACATAAACATCCAAGTTGTCAATATTCTATTGGTTGATAAGTCTTTAAAGGGCGATGCAAATTAGAGTCCTGTGACTTCCAGCCACGCTTTCAACACCTGTAAAAGACCTCAGGCTTTTTGCTCCAGTAGGAGATAAATTAAACTCCACTTTCAAGCATCCAGAAGTCCCATCTTTTGCCTCATAGAAAGATTTCCCCTCAGAACGGTGAAGGTGGGCCATGTAACCCACACAGGACCTGTGGGAAGAGCTGCATCCCAAAAATGCCCCAGAGTGAGGGGTGGGAGCTGCAGCTCCTCCCTGCCACCCTCATTTCCCCCACGAGCTCCCCAAATGTCCCTGAGTCTGCTCCTCATTGTCCCTGTCACCTCCTGACAGGACATTGCCACCTTTGCGTCCCGGGGAGCATCCCCGGCTGGGACCTGCCCGCTCCTCCTCACCTGCAGCCTCACCTGAGCTGGGCTGCCTTCCAGGACGGTTCCAGGGCTGGGTGCCACCCCGCGTCCCCTGGGGATGTGTCCCCGGGGCAGAGGTGGCACGGCTGGGGCTGTGCAGGAGGCGCTGGGGCGGGCCGGGGCTTTCCCGAGCCCGGGGAATTTCGTGTTTGCGCTCACATGTCCTTCACCCCGCCAATGCTCCTGTGAAATTACATCTGTTCCTCGTCAGGCTCAGCGCTTCCCTCCGGCTGCCAGAGCCGCCGGGATATTTATAAAACCAGCCAGAGCCAGCGCCGAGCGCAGGGCCCACACGGAGCACGTCTGTCTGTCTGTCTGTCTGTCTGTCTGTCTGTCTGTCTGTCAGAACGGGGATGGGATCTGTGGAGCTGCACGCCCAGGGCTGGGGGTGATGGCGACAACCCGAACAACCCCAACAACCCCAACAACCCAAACAACCCAAACAACCCAAACAACCCAAACCCTGCCCAAATCCTCGCGGGGTGAGGTCATGCCAAGGGCTGCGGGCGCTGCCGTGGGTTTCCAGGGTGATCCGGGCTCTCTGCACCCGCTGAGCTCCGTGGGAAGGACAAAAAATAATCCCAATCCTCAGCACCCACAGGAAAATCCACAGCAAATCCCCCCTGGCACGAGCCCAGAGCTCCTGCGTGCCCAGCAGGTGCCCGCCCTGGGCTGGTGGGATGGGAGCAGGTCCAGGGTGTTCTTCTGGAGGGTAGGCACAGCAAGTATGTTTTTTTCCACAGAAAAATTGAATGGTTTGGGTTGGAAGGGATGCTAAAATTAATCCTATTGCACCCCCTGTCATGGCAGGGACACCTTCCACTGTCCCAGGGGGCTCCGAGTGCTGTCCAGCCTGGCCTGGGACACTGCCAGGAATGGCAGGAATGTCAGGAATGGCAGGGATGGCACCACGGGGCACAATTGATGCCCAGGGCTGGCCAAGCACAGCAGCTCTGCAGCCCCAGGAAAGCTTTCCCACCCCTCCACAACCCCCCAGGACCCTCACTCGGAACGGGGGGTCACAGAAATCCCAGGATGAAATCTGCTCCTGGCGGGGAGCAGAACTCCGGGGCTCACAGGGACGGGCTGGGCCATTTCCCTGTGCTGTAAATGAAGGATGAAGGTGATAAAAGGTGGATTTCAGCAGCAGCAGCAGGCACAGAGAGCTCGGGAAGGCGCCGAGGCAGAGCTCAGGCAGCCCCATTCCCATTCCAGTCACGTGCCCCCAAAATTGCAAATGGAGATTTGTTACATTTCATTTGCTCCCATCCCTGGGAAGCCATTTGAGATGAGTTCACGTCTCCCTGGAGGCTCCGTTCCAATCACAGGGAAAAGAGGAGGGAAGGAGGGAAGCAGGGAAGGATTGAGGGAAGGAAGCCCCTTCATAGTGGCTGGGAACCGGGAACTGGGAGATGGGAACTGGGAAATGGGAACTGGGAAATGGGAACTGGGAACTGAGAGATGGGAGCTGGGAACTGGGAGCTGGGAAATGGGAAGTGGGAAATGGGAGCTGGGAACTGGGAGCTGGGAAATGGGAAGTGGGAAATGGGAGATGGGAGATGAGAGCTGGGAAATGGGAACTGGGAGATGGGAAATGGGAACTGGGAAATGGGAACTGGGAAAGGGGAACTGGGAGATGGGAGATGGGAACTGGGAAGTGGGAAATGGGAACTGGGAAATGGGAACTAGGAAATCGAAGATGGGAACTGGGAGATGGGAACTGGGAGATGGGAAATGGGAGATAGAAACTGGGAACTGGGAGATGGGAGATGAGAGCTGGGAAATGGGAACTGGGAACTGGGAAATGGGAACTGGGAAATGGGAACTGGGAACTGGGAAATGAGAACTGGGAGCTGGGAAATGGGAGCTGGGATTTTGGTGAAGTCGGGGAGCATGGGCTGAGCATCTGCTTCGAGCTAAGCAATTTTCACCTCACACCCCAGAAACCGAAAGCAGACGGGGCTGGGTTGTTTTGTTTTTCTCCGGTTCCCCATTTTTCAGAACGCAGAATCTTGTTTTCAGCTCGGAGCGTTTTGGTGGCTGAGGGCTGTTATTGATGAGGGCACGTTGTGGAGGAGCAGGAAGCCGCCTGCCTGCCTGCCTGCTGCTAAATTGAAATCTCCTAATCTCCCCAATCCTTTTAAGCAGCGGCAAATGAAAAGGCAGCGCGGTGCGGAAAAATCTCAGCTCCGGGGGAAGCGGGGCAGGATCTGCCAGAGCCGGGGTGGGAGTGCCCTGTTCCCGGGGATCTGCTGCCAGGGCAGGGGGCAGGACGGGCCCACGGTGCCCTCCCTGGCACAGGGATTTATCCAGGCCCTGTTCGCCCCTCGCCAAAGCTGTGCAGAGTTTGGGATGGACATTCCCAGCTCCACTGCACCAGGCCTGGGAGCGCGGATGGAGCTTCATCACCTGGAGCTGGAATTGGACAATGAACTCCAATGTGCTGATGGACCAAAACCTGTTAAAGTGTGAGACCTTGTGCCCAGGGATCCATTTTGTGGGTGAAAAATATTTATTATTTATATATATATATGCATATAATATAGAGATATCAAAGTGTGAGGCCTCCCCCTCATGACTGGCGGCCATTTTGTGCCCATTTGTGGGTTTGCCTTGGGTGCAGCCCAAGGGGTTCCTGCACTGCCCAAGCTGGATCCTTCCAATAAATCCCTTTTATCCTTTTATTCTCCCCAGTCTCTGTTTCCAGCTCAGCGTTTCCAGGCACCAGGGACACCCCGACCACCCCACAAGAGCAGCTGCCCCAAGGCTGGGCTGCTCAACCAGACTGGACACGAAGCCGTTCCTCTGCAGGCCTCCATTCTCACCCCAAATCTCTCCAAACCAGAAGGATGGGCCTGGCTTTCCTGTTCCAAACCCGGGAATGTCCGATTTCCAGCCCTGCTGTCACTCCTCTGGTTTTTGGGATGTTGTTTTGGAGGGTTTGATGAGCAGGAGCTGCAGCAAGGAAGGCCTAGAGAGATGTCAGGGGCAGGGTTGTTACTGCCCGGGCCTAATGAATATGAATGTGCTCATCATGAACGTGGCTTTGTGTCATTAAATTCCTTCACACCTCAGTGCCTGCGGAAAGGTTACTCAGAATTAAATGTAAATCACAGATTTACCGGGACAAAACGTGGCGGGGCTTTTCAAAAATACCTGATCTAATAATGGGGGATCTTCCCCAATGGGTTCCAGGCTCTCCTGCCCCAGGGAAGGTGATCCAGATCTCACCTGATGGGCGATTTACACCTTTTTATTCCAAAACTGCAGCCTTTAGTTCCTTATTCCTCCCCACCATTTAAAGTTATTATTATAAAATCATAAATATATACAAATTTAAAAGTTTCTCCCCACCGTGCTGTCACTCCACGTAATTAAAAGATTAAGGAATGGCTTCTGTCGGGTGATGAACGAAGGGGCGGTGGCTGGCTGGGGGGTGGGAACACCAGTCTGATCCATCTGACCCCCCCAGCCCCTAATGCGATCACAGAATCCCAGACTGGGTTGGGCTGGAAGCTTAAAGCTCATCCCATTCCACCTCCTCCCCCTTCTGCTATCCCAGGATATTCCAAACCTCGTCCAGCCCAACCCCAGACCCTTCCAGGGGTGTTGAGTGGACACCCCCAGCCCTCGGGGGGCACAGATGGCCCGGAGGGATCGGGAAAAGCGGGACATTTTTAAGCCCCCTCTCAGACTGCTCCGAGCAGCCCAGGCACGTCTCAGCCGGCGAGGGAGAGCTGATTAGTAATTAAATGGCTTTTAAAAATAAAACCATTAAGACTAATCCCATCAAAATTGGAGCTTCATCCCGGCAACTCTTGTTATTAATTATCGGCCCACCTTGCGGCTTCCAGAGGCGGGGCTGGCGGTGGCTCCGTAAATAAACACGTGGATTTTAGGGAATTCTCGCCGGGAATAAATACCTGGGGTTTGTTAAATTCTCTCTGAGATGAGGGAAATTCTCGCTCCGAGGTGGGGATTACCCCGGATGCTGCCCCAGGTGCCCGGCCCCTCCCAAAATGTGCATTCCCAGTGATGAGCATCCCAGACTCCCAGCGATATTCCAGGGCTGGGAATGCTCCCTCAGCAGGCACGGGGCTCTGGGGGATAAAACCAGGGCTGAGCCCGGCTAATCCCGCCGGGAGCCGCAGGTTCCTGCTCGTTATTCCCTCGGAGGATCCATAATTCCGGGGTTAAGGAAACAAAAGCTCCTCTCTGCTTGTTTGTGTTTTCCCCCTCATCAATAGCGGGGCCAGGCAGGCCGCTGGCAGCCGCTCCCCGGGGCCTGCTCAGCTATTAAAGACAGAAATTACATCTTCATAACCCGGGATATTGCCGCTCGCTTATTTATGACTTGCTCCATTGCGAGAATATTTATTCTAGACAGGGAGCCTGATAATTTTCATCCAATCTACTCCTCATAGCTCAGGGCAAAAGAATGGAACAGCTCAATTGAAGGAGCACTTTCCCATTATTGCCAGGTAAGGGCAGAGCTCATTGCTGCCCTCGCCTCGCCACACCAGGCTCCGGGGATTTTTTATCCTGCTTTTTCCCTTCTCTATTATTTTTTTCTTCCTCTTTCTTTTTTTCTTTTTTTTTCTCTTTTATTTTTAATTCATCGAGGAATGGCAGCCCACACAACCACTTAGAGGAAGTACTGCATAAATCCCAGTGCAGTAATTACCCATTTGGAAACTCGAGGCTTTATAGGAGCGGCGGCAGCGTGCCAGGATGCTCAGCACGCTGCTCCTGCTCCAGCTGAAATCCTCCCAGGCCTTGTAGGGAACGGCTCCCTCTGCACTCCCAGCCTCATAAAACCGAGCCGTTCCAGCTGGGGCAGGGCCTGCAGCCCACGGGGAGCTCCCGAGGGGGGCACAGCCGAGAGGGACGGGGAGCTCGCAGAGGTGATGCCTTCAGTTCGAGCTTTTGTAAAAGCTCAATCGTATTTTTCACATTCTGTGCTGGCTCAGTGTGTGATTCTGGGTTTCATATTCAGGGTTGGGGAGCTCTCTGCACAGAGCAGGGACACAAAACAATTCCTTTCCAGCGGTGCAGCCCAAGGGGTTCCTGCACTGCCCAAGCTGGATCCTTTCAATAAATCCCTTTTTATCCTTTTATTCTCCCAGTCTCTGTTTCCAGCTCAGCCTTTCCAGGCATCAGGGGAACACAGGGAGCTGGAAAGGGAGAGGCTGCCTGGGGTGTGGGTGCTGTGGGACAGGGCAGGGACCAGGAGGAGGGATGGCCCACACCTTAAAAATGGGCAGACGGTGCTCCATGATTTCAAGTGATTCCCTAAAAATTGAGGGATGGATGGACGGACAGACAGACGGACAGATGGATTTTGCAGTGAAATCCCAAAAAAAAAGTGGTGCAACACCCCTTAAGGCGGAGCGATGCCCCGTGAGGTGGAATTACAGCCCAGACTGGAATGCTGCCCCGCAAGACACACAGAGCAACGCCCCACAATCCCAAAGGCTGCCCCAAAAACCACAGCGAGGCCCCAGAGGATGCCCATAACCCTGAGGGGTGCCCCACAAACCAAAGGGAGACCCCATAAACCCAAGGAGTGCTCCACAAGCTGGGGCGCCCCATAAATCAGAGTGAAGCCCCACAAACCGGAGTGAGGCCCCATGAATGAGAATGAGACCCCACAAGCCCGAGGGACACCCCACAAGCCCGAGGGATGCCCCACAAGCCCTAAAGGTGCCCCACAAGCCCTAAAGGTGCCCCACAAACCCTAAAAGTGCCCCACAAGGTGCCAGCAGCCTCCACCCCGCAGGCAGCCCCAGCTCTGGCCGGGAAGGCCCTTCCTGGCGCGGCTCTGCTGCCTCCTGCCTTAAATGTCAGAGCCAATGAAGTGTTGCAAAGGCTTTATTGCTTTCCGTGGAGCCGATTAGGAATCTCTTCTGCTGGGTAAAGAGCAATATTGCAATGTGAGGGATGGGGGGGAGCGGGAGGCGGCCCTGTGTGAATTCCCCACAGGAAGCTCTGTTCTCGCAGCCAGAACAGTTATCAAAAAGACAATTTAGGCAGGATTGTGCTCTAAGTGGCTGGAGGACAGGGGAGCCAGCCCCGGACAGGAATCTTTCAGCTCCGAGTAAATGAAACTGCAAAAAGAAATCAGCTTTCCTGCCTGGTCTGCAGGGGAGGAAGGTGCCAGAAGGAATTGGGTTTTTTATAACCATTAGCTCAGCCCGGCACTCCCTGCCAGGGGGATGGAAGCAGCTCAGCAGCCTCTGCCCCCCGTGCTCTGCAGCAATTCCAGCCCCCCAAAACACCCAGCAGGGCACGGGGGAAGCTCCCACCCCTCCCAGTTTCATCCTTGCAGACCAGAAAAACCCAGCTGGGGGCAAAGCGAGACCTTTGTCACCCTCAGAGGGAGATTTGTGTCCCCGTGAGGCACCAGGCCGATGGCCAGAGGGGTGTCCAGGCGGGATTGGGGTGTTTCTTTCTGCGATGGGAGGTTTTGGAGAAGCCACCAGGCCCTGGGGGATGAGAATCTCCATTTGTGGGGCAGAAAATCTCCTGTTCTGCGGGCACGTCCCCACCTGGGCAGTGCCAGCTCTGTGTGGCCACCTCGGGGGTCTTGTGTTCCACCCGGGAGCGGCGCTGGAAAACCAGGAAGGGTGCAGGGCTCTGTGCCAGGCCTTGCTGTACGTGGAAATCGTTTATGGAGCACCCCAAATTCGCCCCAGGGTTTGGGGCGGCAGCAGCACGGCCCGATCCAGCCCCGGGGAGAGCTGTGGGGAGCACAAATCCATTTCCACCCGCTCTGATGGGAGCTGGCCCCAGTCCTGCAGCGCTGAGAACCGACAGCCCGATGCTGCCAGCAAGAAAATGACAACTTCCCACCCTGAAATTACATCCAGACACGGGGGGGAACATTCCCTGCATTTACTCCTGGGCTGAAAGCAAAGCTCCCCTGGCTGGGATCCCCGCCCTGCCCGCGGCATCTGTGATTTCCCAGCCAGGGAAATCACCGGGCTGGGCTCGGAAAACGCTGCCCGGGAATGGGGAGCTCTGTGGGGCCGGCTGGAGCCTGGGTGTGCATTCCTGGGGCAGCGGGAACGGGCACAGAACGGGAGCGGGGTGAGCCGGGGGTTGTTTGTCCATCTGTCCATCCCTGTGCGGTCAGGAGAGTTGAACAGGAATGATTCCACTGGAGCCGTCACCCAGGGTCAGGCTGGGGACTGCTGGTGCCCCTCACGGCTCCCCTGTCCCCAGCAGCTCTCTGGGGGCACTGGGATCCCTCCAGACATTCCCATCCCAGCCGGGAGAAACCCCAGGGAATCACAAATCCAGGTGAGCTGGTGGTGGCTGCTCAGCTTCTGCAGAGCTCTGCCCGTTACTGCTTTGGATGGATGCGGTTTCCACGGATTTGCCTGAATTTGCAGTTTTTTTGCCCTGGATTTGCATCTTGCCAGGCTCAGCCACGTTGTCCCGCTGCACCTGCGGGAAAGGGAGAGAAATGGCTGGGGCAGGGCTGATGGGCCGGGATTCAAACGGGGAGTGGTCAGTGGGTCTTGTGTTCCCCAAAAAGCTGGATCCCAGTGGGGCTGATGGGCTGGAATTCACCCAGGGGAGTGGTCAGTGATGGTCAGTGATGGTCAGAGATGGTCAGTCATTCCCGTGGTCTCTGCAGAGCTGGATCGCAGCTCCCAGAGCTTTTCCATCCCTGATTCTTCCAGGGAAGTGGTCGGTGATGGTCAGTGATTCCTGTGTTCTGCAGAGAGCTGGATCGCAGCTCCCAGAGCTTTTCCAGCTTGGATTTACCCAGGGGAGTGGTCAGTGATGGTCAGTGACAGTCAGTGATGGTCAGTCACTCCCGTGGTCCCTGCAGAGCTCAATCCCAGCTCCCCAAGCTCCTCCAGCCTGGATTCACCCATGGGAATGGTCAGTGACGGTCAGTGATGGTCAGTGACGGTCAGTGACGGTCAGTGGATCCTGTGCTCCCTGCAGAGCTCGATCCCAGCTCCCCGAGCTCCTCCTGGGGCGCTGGCTGTGCCGGTTCCCCTGGGCTGAGCCGTGAGCAGGGCAGGGCACTCTGGGATCCCTCAGCGGGGTTTGCCCTCCCAGCAATTCCCACCCCACAGCCTCGGTGCCGGGGTTGCACAGATCCCTTCGAGGAGAGCCCCGAGGGCTGGGCCTCAAAGGACGATTTCTGTGAGTCTGAAAATGAAAATCCCCTCTGCTGGACCTGTTGCTCTGCTCAGCCCATCGCACCGGCTCACATCCTGCGGGGTCCGTCAGGACAGATCCCTCAGCCCAGGGAATCCTGATTAAATTACCTGATTAAATTCCTGATTAAATTCCTGATTAAACCTCACGGGATGCACCGGTGATCCCCCTTCTGCCCCCAGCTCTGGGGAAGTTCCAGGCCCTGCACACAGGAACAGGACCCCTCCCAGCATCCAGGAGTTGGGGGTTTGCCCTCCAAAAAATGTCCTTTTGGTTGTCCCGGAGGTTTTCCCTCAGCCCCTGGGAGCTCTGAGGGGCTGCAGGCGGTGGGAGCTGCTCTGCGCCATCGGGAGAGCTGGGGAAGGTTATCGGGGTTATTCTTTTTCCCAGCCTTTTCTCCGCTCCCGCAGCTTTCCCAGGCCGGCCGAGCCGGGAAGTTCGAGCCGGGCCAGCAGAGCCTCGCTCACACCTCCTCCGAAGGGGAAAGCTCATTAAAGTGATGATCCAGGCATCCTTTATCCAGAATCTCCCGTTCTTATTAGAGGCATTAATTAAAACAATAGCAGATCAAAGCGCCGCGAAGCATCTCATTTGGGATGAATCCTCCTCCCCTCCGCATCCCGCCTTTTGTTCTCATGGCTTTGAGGTCAGCGCCGCTCATTATTGCGCCGGCAGCGTCCCGGGGCCGGGCGGAACGAGCCGGGGAGCCCTTCCCGAGGGCGCGGGGGTGACGCTGCCCCGTCCCCGCTCGGGGAAAAGCCTCTCCTCCCTCGGTCCCCGCCGCTCTCCGGGGCTCGGAGCAGGGCTCGGGGACCTTGCCGTGCCCCGGCGGCGTCCTTGAGCGGCAATTAGCGAGCGCTCGGTGCGATGGGCATCTCCTCGCAGCTCCTCTCCGCGCTCCTGCAGCTGCTGCTGATTAGCGTTTGTGGAGCGCGGGGAAAAGCGGGAGCAGCCTGACCCGGGGAAAATGTGCAGGCTTTTATTAGCGCTGCAGATAATTACATTTAATAAGGACAGCAGCTTTTTTCCCACACCAGAGAGCTGAACCATCAATCTTGCCTTTAATAATAAACCCTCTCCAACTCATTTACATTCATTGTTCCTTTCGCATCACAACATTACCCACGCTTTATGGCCCCGGCAGCCAGGGCCGCTCGCGGGGGAGCTGTGTGGGGGCACAGCGTGCCCGGGCCGTGCCGGGGGTGTCCCCAGGGTCCCTGTCGCCGTCCCCGTGCCCTCGGGACTGGCGGCCCTTTGTCCGGGGAGCCACAGCCCCCCCTGAGCGGGAGAACCGCGCGGAATTTCCCAATAGCTCCGCGGCTTCGTGGACTCCGGAGCAATTACTCACCTGGCAGGAACCTGCACCGCCGCCAGGGCTGCGTCTCCAGGGGTGCTGGCGTGAGTCAGGGAGTTGTTTGGGTTGGGAAGGACCTGAAATCCCTCCCAGTGCCACCCCTGCCATGGCAGGGACACCTCCCAATGTCCAGCCTGGCCTTGGGCACTGCCAGGGATCCAGGGGCAGCCACAACTGCTCTGGGAATTCCATCCCAGCTCCTCCCCCCCCTCCCAGCCAGGAATTCCTTCCGAATATTCCTTGTGTCACTCTGAAGCCATTCCCTGTGCCCTGTCCCTTGTCCCCAGTCCCTCTCCAGCTCTCCTGGAGCCCCTTCAGGCCCTGGAATTGCTCTGAGTTCTCCCTGGATCCTTTTCCTCTCCAGGTGAACATTCCCAGCTCTCCCTGGATCCTTTTCCTCTCCAGATGAACATTCCCAGCTCTCCCTGGATCCTTCCCTTCTCCAGATGAACATTCCCAGCTCTCCCTGGATCCTTCCCTTCTCCAGATAAACATTCCTAGTTCTCCCTGGATCCTTCTCTTCTCCAGATGAACATTCCCAGCCCTCCCAGCCCTTGGAACTCCTCCGTGGCCTCCTCTGGACTCTCTCCAGCAGCTCCACGTCCCTCTGGAGTTGGAGCCCAGGCCTGGAGCAGCGCTGCAGGTGGGGTCTCACCTGGGCAGGGCAGAATCCTGTCCCTCCCTGCTGCCCGGGGATGGATCATCACACAGGGACTCAGGAATGTTCCAGAGCCCGTTCCTTTGAGGCAGAGATGGTGGGATTTCAGGAGGAGAAGCAAACACAGGCGCTGCGTCCCTCAGGAGATGGGAAAAATAATGGATAAATGAATAAGAGCGCAGCAAACATTCATCTTCAGAGCTGAAATTGGAGAGGAAAGCTGAGGGTATTATAAATCCTATTTTGCTGCTGCTGCTGCTTGGCTGTGATTTGGTTTTGCTGGCTCAGACCAGGACAGATATTCCAGCCCTTTTTTTTCCCTCCCTGGTGCTCTGCCTGGGGTGGGGACATGGTGGCTCTGGGGACATCTTCTCCCGGCCTGGAGTTCTGGAGGACACCGACTCCTGGATGTGGGGCTGGGGGCTTCTCCCAGCTTTTCCACGGAGGGATGGAGAGGGATCGAGGAGAGAGGCCGGGCTGGGCGGGGTTTGGAGCAGCCTGGGGGGGTGGAAGGTGTCCCTCCCTGTGGGAATCCTGGACACAGGGAACGTTCCTCTGCCTGTCCTGAGGGGTCCTGATCCCCAGGAGAACACTGCTTTTAAACACATCTCCATCCATGGAGAAAGCTTCCACAGCTTTGGGATGAGCTTGAACCAACCAGAGTGTAAATAGGTAAGGTAGTTGTAGTTTGTCACAGGGTGAAAAATTTAGATTTTGGGTTTAATTTAGGTGAGAGATGAAGATGGAGGATTTTGGGTGTTGTCCCTTCTTCCTTCTTCTACCGACTCCATTCTCTCCTGTGTGGGGAGCACAATTTCATTGGACAAAAGTGTCTGCAGTGCAGGTACTACGTGAACAGATAGAGAGTTAGGAATAGGTGGAAAAAGAATAATAAAGTACGTGTTAGGTAGGTTGTAGTAGTTAATTGGATAGCACATCTTGGATATAAGGCCTTGGAGCATTTTGGGGTCTTGCTGCCACATGGCCTCGAGGTGCTGAGGAACCATTGTCACCCAGAGATCTGAACTGATAAATTAATAAACTATCCAGAAGAAGAAAACACCAACAAGTCCAGTCTGCTTCATTTCCGAGCACAGCACAACACCCTGACACCTTCCCAGGTGATGCCCGGGTCAGGGGACCCCGTGCCGGCCGCTCCGACACCTCCCAACCCAAACCCGTCCGTGATTCCACGGCTCTGTGATGACCCAACGCGTCCTCGCAGGGCTGGGACGCTTCCTGTGCCATTCCAGCACCGGGGGGGTCTGGCAGGATGCGGATTTGCAGCAGAAAATGGCAACAAAAAGGGTTCTAAAGCCGCCCCTTGCCTGTGATCCCATCTGGCCATCCCTGTGTGCCCAGACCGTCCTCCCTTTGTCCCTGCGCCAGCAGCCGGTGCCACAGCCAGCGAGGAGGGAGGGAGTGACATCATTCCCAATGGCAGGACGGCATCACGGGGCAGGCCTGGCACCCACGGAGGGGAATTTGGGGTGCTGGGCTGCCCCGGGACGCTGCCTGGGGTGCTGTGCGGCAGCCAGAGTGCCGCAGTCCGTGCCAGCGCCGGGGAACGCGCAGGGAGCTCCGGGCACAGCCCCGGTCCCCGGGGAGCAGCAGCCAGGACCCTGCAGGACCTGCTCGGGAGGGGCCGGCGGCCCCACCGTGTTTAGTCTGGGCTCAGGGCTCCATTCCAGCTCAGAGCTTGGCTCCTGCTCCCCCGGGCACCTCCTGCAGTCTCCTCGGCCTGAGCAGCCACGGGGAGCAGGGCTTGGAGCCAGCAGGAATGAATCTGTGGGGTCCAACGGGGAGCCCGAGGGCCGGGCTGGGGAGGGGGCAGCACCTGCTGCGGCCCCCCGGAGCCTCCCCTTCTCCAGGGACACCCCCTCGGCATTCCCAGCCTGGCTCCAGGGGGCTCCAGCCCTCCGGGATTGCTCCTCGTCCTCCTCCTGCTGGGCCCGGGTGTGATCTCCGCACACCTGCCCTGGTGCGGGGGAGTTTTAGCACCTCTCGAGCTGTCGGTGTGAGCAGAGGTGTCACAGCGAGGTGACAGAGGTGTGAAAGGCAAGTGACAGGGGGGTGACAGACTGGGAGGGTGCAGAGCAAGGGAGTGCTGGCCTGGCAGGAGCTGAGACAGGTGCAGGATCCAGGCTCCGGGTGTGGATGGGTGCAGGATCCAGGCTCTGGGTGCAGGATCCAAATTCTGGTTGGAAGATCCAAGCTCTGGATGCAGATGGATGCAGGATCCAAGCTCTGGGTGCAGGATCCAAGTTCTGGATGCAGGATCCAGGCTCTGGGTGCAGAATCCAGGCTCTGGATGAAGGATCCAAGCTCTGGATGCAGATGGATGAAGGATCCAAGCTCTGGATGAAGGATCCAAGCTCTGGATGCAGATGGATGCAGGATCCAAGCTCCGGATGTAGATGGATGCAGTATCCAGGCTCTGGGTTCAGGATCCAAGATCTAGATGCAGATGGATGCAGGATCCAAGTTCTGGGTGCAGAATCCAGGCTCTGGATGCAGATGTATGCAGGATCCAAGCTCTGGATGCAGATGGATGCAGGATCCAAGCTCTGGGTGCAGAATCCAGGCTCCGGATGCTCTTTTCCCCTTCCAATCCCCCTGTCCCTCAGCCCCCCACCCCTGGCGGTCCCTGGGGCCCAGGATCTCTCCTCGGGGCTTGGATGACATCCCAGGAGCTGTGAGAACTTCCCAGCTGGGAGCTGGAGCGGGCAGATCCAGCCCCTGGCCGTGTTCGCAGCCAGCTTTCTCACAGGGGTGCCCACGGCTCTTTTTTTCTTCCCCCACCGACGACCTCCAGCCCCAGCGATCCTCACTCCGTGTTCCCACCAAACCCCATCCTGTACTGGAAATAACAGGAGCTCGCTGGGTGGGAGAGAACCCAGGCATCATCATGTGGGAACAACTCGGTGAAAACCCCCCGCAACCCTCCTCCTGGAACTCATTAATTCCCTTTTATCTCCTGCGAGGAGCCGTCAGCCGGGGCTTGGCGGGAGCGGCTCTGCCGTGTGTTATCTCTCAGATATCCCGAGCGCATCGTCCCGGCGCGGATTTGTGCCCGACACTCCTCGGGCCCCGCCCGGATCAGCTGGGGTTTCTCCTCTCTGCCGTCGCCCTTCCAGCCCGTAAATATTTGTGTAGGAGCCTCTCTCCCCCAGCCCCGCCGCCGCTCCCGTCTCTCCAGTGTCGCGGGCGATTTTATTTTTTTTTTTTCCCCGAACTTCTTAATTCCGTTCATTAATCATTTAGAGAAATGTGCAATTACTCGAGTCCAATTACAGAAAATGTGCAACTACTTGAGTCCCATTACGAGCCCCTAGAAAATGCCAAGAACTTGATTAGAGCAAAACCACCGCCAGTCCCACAGACTTTCAAAGCAAACACTGCGAGTTCTCCTGGCAGGGGAAGAGAAATCCCAATTTATTTACGCGCAAACGCGTCCAAGCCTCGCTGACAATATGGGAAACCTTTCCTATCGGCCGGAACGTGAGTTCAGCGTTCCCTGAAGGAGGAGATGTCTCTCCCTTAATTAAAGCAAGGCCTGAACTCGCCGTAACCTCCCGATTTCACCGCGGGGAACCGCTCGGGTGGTTTTTTTTTTTTTTTTTTTTTTTTTTTTTTCCGGAGGGTTTTGTAATTACCCCTCGAGCCGGCGGCGCTGCTCCTCTTCCAGCGGGGTCTGGATCCGCGGGATCTGCGGTCCCCGGGAACGCCGTGCAGCTCCCGGTTCCTAATCCCTGCAGCCCTTTGGCTTCGTTCCCTGCTCCATAATTGCTCCGAGAGTGTCCCCGTGCGCGGGGCTCGCTCCTCGCTCCCCTGATTTAGGTCAGCGCTGTCTGGGGGAGCCTGAGGAATTACGGTTTATTAGGGATTAAACCGGGATTTAAGGGCCTTTCTTAGCGTGGGGCAGCGGGGCCGACTCCCAAAGTCTGAGATTTTTCGGGAGAATCTCGAGCTAAGGGGCTTAAGGAGGGGAATTAATTTCCTGGGACGCCGCAGCTCGTCCGGAATAAAAAAAAAAAAAAAAAAAAAAAAAAAAAAAAAAAATCTCTTATAAAAGTATAATTTTCTCCTTGTTATTCGTGATTACACAATAATAAGATTGTTTAAAAATCCAATAGAGTGGATGTCAATATTGGCAGGAGATGTAATTGCGGAGCACGTGCCAGCCGTCCGTGGCTTTTTCTTAATTTTAATTAGGATAAAATTTACTAATCTTGCCGGGTTTGCAGGAGGAGCGTTTGCCAAGAAGCCATCAATTGATCTGGATGATATTGGCTCCCTTTTAAGAGCCCCTCGCTAACTGCTATGCAAAGCCCGGGCTTTCAGCTCCCTTCTCAGATCCTCTCCGCAGCGTTTTTGGCATGTCAAAAGGCCAGATGTTTTTTATTTGAGAGCAAATTGACACGTTAAATTACATTGTGCAAACAGCAAAGCCAGCCATGAGTAAACAGGCGACGAGGATTCATTGAATTTTATGGGTCGCAATAATGTTTATGTAATTTAACAAATTTATGCTTCGTGTCAGCTTCACCGCAAGAGTTATTCGTTCCAAAAGGAAAAACAACTTCCGTGACAGCCCCCACGGATTCTGCCTGGGAGCCAGCCGGGAGCAAACCCGGCCCGGGGATGACAGGGACACGGGGCGCGTGTGACAGCCGGGGCCAGCACGGCCAGGCCGGGGCTGCTGCCTGCTTGGGGAATTTTGGGGGTTTTCACTGGAATTTGGTGATTTTTCTGCCACCCCATGCAGTCAGAGCGCAGGCAGAGAGGGGCTGCTGCCTGCTTCAGGAATTTTGGGGGTTTTCACTGGAATTTGGTGATTTTTCTGCCACCCCATGCAGTCAGAGCGCAGGCAGAGAGGGGCTGCTGCCTGCTTCAGGAATTTTGGGGGTTTTCACTGGAATTTGGTGATTTTTCTGCCACCCCATGCAGTCAGAGCGCAGGCAGAGAGGGGCTGCTGCCTGCTTCAGGAATTTTGGGGGTTTTCACTGGAATTTGGTGATTTTTCTGCCACCCCGTGCAGCCAGAGCATGGCCTGGCCAGGGCTACTGCCTGCTTTGGGAATTTGGGGGGCTTTTGATGGAATTTGGTGATTTTTCTACAGCCCCGTGCAGTCAGAGCGTGGGCAGTATAATGATATTCCAGATATAGTAATATCCCAAATATAGTAATATCCCAAATATAACAATATCCCAAATACAATAATATCCCAAATAAAATAATATCTCATATATAACAATATCCCAAATACAATAATATCCCAAATATAACAATATTCCAAATATAGTAACATCCCAAATATAATAATATCCCTACTATAACAACATCTCAAATATAACAACATCCCAAACAAAATAATATCCCACATATAACAATATCCCAAATATAGCAATATCCCAAATAAAAGAATATTCTGGAACCTGCAGAGGAGGGGGCAGCAGGAGAAACCCCGCGGGGATTTCAGCACCCGCTGTCTGTCTGGGCTCGGGTCTCGTTCCAGGCAGGAGTGATGAGGGGAGCCCCCAGAGCAGCACCCACGCCGGGTCCCGTTCATCCCTTCCCACCCACGCTCCGCTCCCAGCAGAATTCCCGGCTGGATGAGCTGGCCCCGGCCCTGTCTCACTGCCCTCTCTGCTCCTCGAGGATCTTTTCTCCTTTCCCAAAAAAAAACCACGGTGTTGACCATTTCTTCCCGCGGAGATTTGGACAGACCCGTAAGAATTCCGGAGGTCTGGATGGAAAACTCCAGCAGGGGTTGGAAGATCTCCATCCCAGGAAAGGGTCAAGGAAAAATCCAGCGAAGGATTATATCCGGCCTTCCCTTAATTTTATTACTTCAAGTGGCTTTATTGCCTTCATCTTGCTTTCTGTTGCATTCCAGCACTTTTATTTAATAAACCTCTCTCCGGTTTAAATAGCAGTTCAGTTTTTATGGTAATGCTAAACTTAATCAGATGCTCAAATTAGCTTGAAATTAATTATACTGACAGCAACAACCCTTGGTTCCCTCTCCGTGTCCCGTGCCCAGATCCCCTTCAGGCCCGCATTAAATTGCATTTAGACACGGGAATCAGCTCGCTGCTGGTGCTGACACAGAGAGGAGCTGGACGGGAAATTCGGGATGCGAGCAGCGCCTTTATCTTCAGCTGACAAACCCTGAGCTTCCCCTGCGAGGTTTGTTGGGTTTCCTGAAGGCACCGCCTCGCTGGAGCTCGTGGAATCACGGAGTGGTTTGGGTTGGAAATGAGATTAAATCCCATCCAGTGCCACCCCTGCCATGTCAGGGACACCTCCCACTGTCCCAGCGTGACCCAAATCCATCCAAATCCAACCCTCAGAGTGCGCTGAGGCTTTTCCCGCTGCTCTCCGGGCTCCCTCAGGACATTTCCCAGGCCTTCAGGAGCCCCCAACCGGCATTCCTCAATTTTAGGCACTTCCAGCCAAAATTTCCTTCCACCCTGAGCCCGAACTTCCCCTCCCAGGTTTCCCATCCGGCACCAGGGTTTGCAGGTAACTTCCACTGCGATGCTGAGCGCAATTTAGATTTATAAAACATACCCGCGGGCTGTTTCCTTAATTGATTTCTTTTGTTTCATTCTATTCCTCGATGATTTGTCAACATTAATTTTTATATGCTTAACACTTCGCAAATACCGGCCAACTTTTTAAAATTAATGTGTCGAGATGGAGATTGAATACCTTCCCTCCCCTGCACGGGGAAGGAGCGCGGGATGAGAATAAAGAACGTTATCAGCGTTTAACTGGGGAAATTTGGATTATTGAAAGGGGAATCCGCCAGCACCCATTGGCATTTAAAACCAGATTTAAAACCTCCAATTCCCGCGGGTCAAAAAGCCCCACATTTCCCAGAAAACGAGGAGGAATTAAGCGAAATCTCAGAAATGAAATCTCGGAGGAGATTTCAGCTAGACTCGGGAAATTTGTGCGTTTTCCCGGGGTTCGGGTCAAAAAACGAGCGCGGAACCGAGCTCAGAGCGAGCTCGCGGGGAGAGGCGCCGGTGTAAATCCGGTGTAAATCCGGAGTGAATCCCGTATAAATCCGGTGTGAATGCCCTCTGAGGGTGTCAGCCCCCGACAGAACACACCAGGCACGGAAAACCCAGCGGGGCCGCCCCCGATTCGCGCCGGGAGCCTGCGGGCGGATCTCGGGAGCTTCTCCCGCGCTGTCGTTTCGAGCCGCGCTCCGAAAATCCATTTCGGAGATGGTTCCTATTAGAGCGCAATTACGGGCTAAGTGACGAGCTGGCTCCGTGCCCGATGGACAGAAACGCGCTGTGACAATCGCAGAAGGGAGGGGACAACGCGGCGGCGGCCCCCGGGGAGGGCGAGGGGAGGGAAGGAGCTCCGAGAGCCGAGCCCGGGCCGTCCCCGCTCGGTCCCCGGCACTGCGGACCTTGCAGAGCCGAGCCGGGAGCCGCTCTCGCATCCCGCAGCTCCTCTCCGCGCTCCTGCAGCCGGGAGAGCGCGGCTGTCGCCAAGGAAAACGGAGATTGCCGCAGCGATTGCCAGCCCCGCCGCTGCCGCCGGGGCTGCGGGGCCGGGCCGAGCTGTCGAGTGCCTCTCCAGGCCTCTCCTTGAGACGGGGACACCGCTCCGGGGACGCCGCTGCGCCATCTCCTCTCCCCCAGCGCGCCGGGACGCGGCCCCGGCGCTTCAGCCCTCGGCCCCGAGGGCACCGGGGGAGCTCTGGGTGCTCAGGGGTTCCAGGGACCGCCTGGCAGAGCTCTGGGTGCTCAGGGGCTCCAGGATCCATCTGGGCAGAGCTCTGGGTGCTCAGAGGCTCCAGGGACCACCGGGCAGAGCTCTGGGTGCTCCAGGAACAGCCTGGGCAGAGCTCTGGGTGCTCAGGGACTTCAGGAGCCGTCTGGGCAGAGCTCTGGGTGCTCTTGGGGGGCTCCAGGGACCGCCTGGCAGAGCTCTGGGTGCTCAGGGGCTCCAGGATCCATCTGGGCAGAGCTCTGGGTGCTCCAGGAACTGCCTGGCAGAGCTCTGGGTGCTCAGGGACTCCAGGGGCTGCCCGGCAGAGCTCTGGGTGCTTCAGGAACTGTCTGGCAGAACTCTGGTTGCTTCAGGAACTGTCTGGGCAGAGCTCTGTGCCCGGGGACTCACCCTGGAGAGGGGCAGGGACGCCTCAGGTCACACCCTNGTCTGTGCAGATCTCTGGGTGCTCCAGGCACTCCCGGGCAGAGCTCTGGGTGCTCAGGGGCTCCAGGGGCTGCCCGGCAGAGCTCTGGGTGCTTCAGGAACTGTCTGGCAGAACTCTGGTTGCTTCAGGAACTGTCTGGGCAGAGCTCTGTGCCCGGGGACTCACCCTGGAGAGGGGCAGGGACGCCTCAGGTCACACCCTGAGTGCTGCACCTGCTGCAGTCCCTCCCGTGCCACAGGGGGACAGGGACAGGTGACAGCGGCGTGTGGCAGCTTGCCCACCCGTCCTGCAGCGCGGGAGGGGACAGAGAACCCCAGGACGTGGTTGAGAGGATCAGTGGGGTGGGACAGGGATGGATTCCCAGCCTGGAAAGGAGGAGATGGGGTGGAGAAGGAGTCCCCAAAGCTCTGGGCGCACGGAGGTGGCTCGGGAAGCGGGCAGGGACATCTCTGCACCTCGTCCTGGAAGGTTTAACCTCGGTTCTTGTCCTGCAGCCGGGATCTCACAGTGCCGCTGCAGCACGGGCTCCACAGAGCCCAGAACCACGGAAAGGTTTGGGTTGGAAGGGACCTTGGAGGTCATTTAGGGACATCTAAAGGGCCTCTGTGACAGCTCCGTGTCCCCTGGTGCTGGGTCCAGCTCTGCAGGTGGGGCCTCACCTGGGCGGGCAGGGGGGACAATCCCTGAATTTCCTCACAGGGACAATCCCCTGAATTTCCCCATTGTGACAATCCCCTGAATTTCCAGGGGGACAATCCCCTCCTGAGCTGGTGGACCAAGACCAGCCAGGCCCCCCAACATCACCCCGGCTCCTTGCAGCTTCTGAGGCAGCTCTGGCATCCTCAAGGACCAGCGGGGCCACCTGGGCCAGCTCAGGACGAAATCCTTTCCCCAGGATCCACCCTGGCTTGATTTGCTGCATAAAATCCGTTTTTCTCAGGGAGGTTTCCAAGACAAAATCAGCTCCAGGAGAAAGAAAATGAAGAGCAGCCTGGTGTGGTGAGATGAGAGGAGTTCGAGGTGCCTTCCAACCCAAACCAGAGCTCGGTGGATGGGGAAAGCGTTTCCATCCGCCCCCCAGTCAGACTCCCTGAGGGAGATCAGGGCCCTGGGGGCTCTGCTGCCTCCTTCCAGCCCCCAAAACCCCAAAACCCAAAACCCCAAAACCCCGTCCTGCTGTTCATTCCCCGCCTGGCTCCAGCGGGGAAGCGGCAGAGGCGGAATCCTCGAGCACGGCGAGTTCTCAGCGATATAATTCTCTTTAATCTTTTAAGCATTTGACAGTATTTGCTTGAAAGAAGAAGCAACAAGTACATAATTATTGCACTAATTAAGCTGCCAAAACACAAGCATGCTGCAGGAGCACCTTTGAAACAGTGAGCTCTCGATTCATTAGCATCTGCTGTAAGCTTATTAATCACCTAACAGGCAATTAGCAAGCTGTTACTGTTTGAGACTAGTATGTAAATAAATTCTTGGGTTAATTTCTTCCTCTGATAATAAAGAAAACATTATGAAAATTAGCTAAGCGACAATGTAAATGATCTTGACTGTTAATTATGTGCTGGCGTAACACACGCGGCCTCCGCGCAGCTCGGAGAGGATGCACCTCTCGTTTGGCGCAGTTTGAAAAAACAAAATTGTTGACAGAGGGAGCAGGGAGGTTTTTTTGGTTTTTTTTATTTTTCTCCTGCAGTGCAACCGCAGCTGTTTGCCCGCAGCTCCCCAAACCCAGCGCCGGGAGATCGGCCCTGCCGGGATTTGAGGGCACTGCCCGCTCAGGAGCCGCTCCTGGGGCTGGATCCCTGCCCCACCCAGCACCCCTGAGGCTGGGATTGATAAAAATTAGCATTATTAATAGAAATTAGTGCGGAATCCATCCTCCTGGTGGCAGGGGAGGGGGTGGCACTGCCCAGGCCCCTCTGAGCCCAGCGGTGTCACTCGGGAAGATGTGGATTTCCAGGGGGCTGCCTTGGGGATGAGAACACAAACCCAGGCTTTACCCACCTTCCCAGGGCTGTTAAAATCCCTTTAAAAATGCTTTTAAATGCATTAAAAATGCTTTAAAAATGCTTTTAAAAATGCTTCAAAAATGCTTCAAAAAAGCTTTTAAAATGCATTAAAAATGCTTCAAAAATGCTTTTAAAATGCTTTAAAAATGCTAAAAAAATGCTTAAATGGTTAAAATGCTTAAAAAAGGGAGGATGAGGAGGAGGGTTTGCTTTGATTTCCACCTGCCCTGTGGGAACCAGGAGGCAGATGTTGTCTCCTTGTTTTGCGGCCCAAACGAGAGGGTTTGGCTGCAAGGACAGTGATTATCTGCACAGGCCCAGGCCGATGGCACCGGATCCTTATTTCTGTTTGCTGAGGGGATAACTGCAGGGATTTCCTGTCCTGTGGCCAAACGGGGCAGCTCCTGACGAGCTGAGGGACCCAGCAGGAGCAGGGAGCTCGTTGTTCCTGTGCTGGGCACTGCTGAGGGCTCACCTTGAGCACTGTGCCCAGATCTCGGCCCTCACTTTGGGAAGGACCTTGGGAGCCCTGATGGCATCCAGAGGAGACAGCGAGGCTGTGAGGGGCTGGAACACAAACCCTGAGGGAGCTGGAACACAAACCCTGAGGGAGCTGGGGCTCCAAACACAAACCCTGAGGGAGCTGGGGCTCCAAACACAAACCCTGAGGGAGCTGGGGCTCCAAACACAAACCCTGAGGGAGCTGGGGCTCCAAACACAAACCCTGAGGGAGCTGGGGCTCCAAACACAAACCCTGAGGGAGCTGGGGCTCCAAACACAAACCCTGAGGGAGCTGGGGCTCCAAACACAAACCCTGAGGGAGCTGGGGCTCCAAACACAAACCCTGAGGGAGCTGGGGCTCCAAACACAAACCCTGAGGGAGCTGGGGCTCCAAACACAAACCCTGAGGGAGCTGGGGCTCCAAACACAAACCCTGAGGGAGCTGGGGCTCCAAACACAAACCCTGAGGGAGCTNGATTCTGTGACTCTGAGATTCTGGGATTCTGTGTTTCCAGGATTTGTGATTCTGGGATACTGTGTTTCTGTGATTCTAGGATTCTGGGATTCTCTCTTTCTGTGATTATGGGATTCTGTGTTTCTGTGATTCTGTCATTCTGGGATTTTAGGATTCTGGGATTCTGCTGTTCTGGGATTCTGGGATTGTCTGATTCTGGGATTCTGTGTTTCTGGGATTCTGTGTTTCTGGGATTCTGTAACTGTGGGATTCTGTTCTGGTCGAATTCTGGGATTGTGCGATTCTGGGATTCTCTAATTCTGTGTTTCTGGAATTCTGTGATTCTGTCATTCTGTCATTCTGTGTTTCTGTGATTCCGGATCCCGTGACACCCGTGGGGACAGCAGGCAGTGCCCCAGAGCCCTCGCTCCCTGTCACCCCATGCAGCCCCAGCCCCGCAGGAGGAGCCTTTCCCTGCCTGCCCTTTCCACGGAGGATCTGAGCTCTGAGCTCTCCAGCTCCTCTGCCCCAAACCCCTCCCAGCTCCTTTAAAGCCGCTCCAGCGGAGCAGAAAACTCATTACAGAGAACTGCACGGAGCCCGCTGGAGTGAGGAATTACCAGCAGCAGAGGTTACTTCATAATCTCATTAATTTAAACTATTTTATCACCAGCTCCTGCCCTGTAATTAGGCGTGCAAAATGCACATGGAATATTTCACCCTGAGAAGCTTGAAACAAAAGGTGAAGATTGAGGGTGGGATGAGGATCTTCCATGGGGCTGCAGGAGTTTGTGGCCCTTGTCCCAAGTCTTCTGAAGAGTTTTCCCAAAGGAAAATTTCTGGAACACAAAAATCTATAATTTTAACTTTAAAAATATAAAATATATTGAAAATCACACCTTTTTGGAGTCCGGTTTCTGAGTTTTGCTGTTGGTGACAGCAACTCTGGGCCGCTGTCGATCAGAATTGAAACTCCAGCAGCCCTGGGTGCAAAAATCAGCCCCAGGTTTTCCCCGTGGTGTGTCCTCCCCTTCCCGCAGCCGAGCAGCTCCGGCTGCCAGAGATTGCTTCAGTTCTCCACATGAAAAATTCACTTTTTAATGGGCCCGGCTGCGGCAGCGCCTGAGCCGGATCCAAAACAACCTCTGAGCCCTCGGCTCCGAAGGGAGCTCCAGCCATCCCATAAAGCTGCAGCACAGCCCGGACTAAAAAGCTCTTTACAGCTGTGCCCTCCTCGGCTTCCCGGGGCCCTGCAGCCTCTGGAAAGCTCCAGGAAAATATAAAACGATATTTTGGAACCAAGCTGCCCTTGGCTTTTGTTTCCCAGTTCAAGCGAGCTCGCACAGCAATAACTTTGGATTTTTTTTAATTTTTTTTTTTCTCCTCTGGGATTCAGCAGCAGAAGCAACCGCAGCAGCAGATGGAGGGAAAAGCTCTGGGATGTTTTTGGAGTGTGAGGAAAGTGTGAGGCTCTGTCTGAGCAGAGCGCTGTCAGAGGCGCAGGGGTCTGGAGCTGAGGGGATTTTGGGCAGAGCTGCAGCTCTGGCGTGGGTTGGAAGGGACCTCAAAGCTCCTCTTGTTCCACCACACCAGGTTGCTTCTCATTTTTTTTCTCCTGGGGCTGGTTTTGTCTTGGAAATCTCCTTAAGAAAAATGGATTTCATGCAGCCAATCAGCGCCGGTGTGAGCAGTGCATGAGGGTGACAGAATTACCAGATCATCCCAAACCTGGGGCTGCCAGAACCACCCAGTTCATCCCAAAATGAGACCTCAGAACCTCCCAGTTCATCCCAAAATGAGACCTCAGAACCCCCCAGTTCATCCCAAAATGAGACCTCAGACCCCCCCAGTTCATCCTAAAATAAGACCTCAGAACCACCTAGTCGGTCCTAAAGCAAGGCCTTCAGAACCACCCAGTTCATCCCAAAATGAGACCATCAGAATCACCCAGTTCATCCCAAACCAAGGCCTTCAGAACCACCCAGTCCATCCCAAACCTGAGGTTCCCAGAACCACCCAGTTCATCCCAAAGTGGGACCCTCAGAACCACCCACTTCATCCCAAACCCAACGTTCCCAGAACCACCCAGTTCATCCCAAAGTGGGGCTGTCAAAACCCCCCAGTTCGTCCCAAAATGAGGCACTCAGAACCACCCAGTTCATCCCAAACCCGACGTTCCCAGAACCACCCAGTTCATCCCAAAATGAGACCATAAAACCACCCAGTTCATCCCAAAGTGGGGCTGTCAAAACCCCCCAGTTCATCCCAAAGTGGGACCCTCAGAACCACCCACTTCATCCCAAACCCAACGTTCCCAGAACTACCCAGTTCATCCCAAAGTGGGGCTGTCAAAACCCCCCAGTTCATCCCAAAATGAGGCACTCAGAACCACCCAGTTCATCCCAAACCCGACATTCCCAGAACCACCCAGTTCATCCCAAAATGAGACCATAAAACCACCCAGTTCATCCCAAACTGGTGGCTCTGGTGGCCCTGCAGCGCAGTCACCGCGATATCGATCCCTGCAATATTTCCCTGATGAGTCACGGGCGAGCAGCCAAGGCAGGGGAGGAAAGGATTGCTTTGGAACTTGGAACGGAGCAACGGGGGAGGAAAATTCCTCTGCTGGAACTTGGGTGGCACTGGTGCCGGTGACAGAGGGACCGGGAGGTGACAGAGGGACAGGGATGTGCCGGGGGAGACCGGGATGTGTCACAGGGACCTGGATGTGACACACGGACAGGGAGGTGGCACACGGACAGGGAGGTGACACTGACAGGGAGGTGACACACGGACAGGGAGGTGGCACGGACAGGGAGGTGCCAGGGCACTGGGCTGGGACAGTGCCCGGATCGATGCTGAAGGCAGCGCTGTTGTTNGCACGGACAGGGAGGTGCCAGGGCACTGGGCTGGGACAGTGCCCGATCCCAAAATGAAGGCAGCGCTGCTGCTGCTGCCGCTGTTGTTATTAGAGCTGTGACCTTGTCCCGAGTCTCTCCCACAAATCCAAAGGTCCCAGTAAAACAAACAGCTCCGGAGGGACGGGAGATATCCCAGCACGGCCAGGACAGGACTGAGAGAATAAACAAACACCTGGAGATATCCCCAGGACAGAACCAGGCTGCAAACACCTCCTGGAGAGTGTTCCCAGCACTCCCGGGCAGGGCAGCTGGGAATCATGGAATCCACGGACACCAAGGGGATTGGGCCTTGTGCCCAACCCGCAGAGCTGCTCCGGTTCGNGACAGAGAACCCCCCTCCTGTCCCTATGGCGATGTCCCATCCTGTCCCCATGGCGATGTCCCCATCCTGTCCCCATGGCCATGTCCCCATCCTGTCCCCATGGCCATGTCCCATCCTGTCCCCATGGCAATGTCCCTATCCTGTCCCCATGGCGATGTCCCATCCTGTCCCCATGGCCATGTCCCTATCCTGTCCCTGCTCTCTGGGCACATCTCCGGGCGATGTCCCCATCCTGTCCCTGGATGTCCCCATTCTGTCCCTGCTCCCCAGGAGCACACCCCGAGCTCCACCCGGCTGGATGTCCCCATCCTGTCCCTGGATGTCCCCATCCTATCCCTGCTCCCCTGGCCGCTCTCTCCCGGCCGCGGTTCCCGCTCCCCGTGCTGGGAATTCCGGGCCCTGCGGGTTTTTCTGGGTGCTGGGGAGCGGGGAGGGGTAAGCGCAGCCCTCCCCGAGGGAAATCAGAGCGAGGAGGGGAGGAAAAAACAACCGTGAGCGAACGAATTCCTATCAGGAGCGAGCTCCTCTCTCTCCGCTCGTCTCCTGCGAGCGCTCTTGATTAGCTGATAAATGATTAATGGTGCCAAGAAAAGCCGGCTCCTGCTTCATCTCCCGCTTTCATCCCCCCGGCCGCCTCCGGGGGACTCCAAATGTCACGGGCTGGATGAAAGGAGCCCCCCCGAGACCCCGCGGGTCCCGATCTCCGGGGAGGAGAGGCCGAGCCCCTCTGTGGGAGCCTTCATCCCGCGCCTCAGCATCCTCGGAGAGCTGCGCTGGTCCCCGGGAGGCAGCAGGCACGTCCCTGGGATCCATCGCTCCTGACAAGGGCTCTATTTTAATGCTCCTAACAGCAATTTTTATCCCAGCGCTATGTGGAGGCACTTAGATTCCTGTGCGGTTTTTACTTTTTAATCTGCCATACTTCTTGCCGGTGTCAAAGTGTCACCGGTTAATAGTCTGACTGGAAAAAGGAGTGTTTCAGATCTTGTTCCGCCGTCCGCGCTGTGAATACATTAGAGAGGCACTGAATGATTTAAGAGCGATTTTTATTTTTTTATTTTTCTTTTTTTTTTCCTCTCCCCCTGAGCAGGCAAACGTGGGAGTGCAGCGGGGGCCCAGCCTCGCTGCTCCGAGATAAAAGATGGGCAGAGCTTTCTGCTCCAGGCTCCCCTGAGGCAGCAGCGGGGTTTTGGGGTGGGAAAGCACTGCTGGCACCTCCTCATCCCTCGGGAACCGCTCGCCCCGGGGACTCGGCTCTCCCAGGTGGTTTTCCCCCAAGGATTGAGTCATCCCGGGGTCGCCGAGCACCGGGGAAGGGAAAGGGGCAGCGATTGTGGAAGTAAAAGAGGAAATCCCAGGATTTCCGCAGTGTGGTTCGCACAGCTCAGCCCCAGCCCCCGGGATTACCTGTCAGGCCTGAGTGAATTTTAAATAAAATATAAAAGGGTTTAACTGGAACACGGCACCCCTGAGCTCTCGGGGGCAGCCCAGCTCTGTGCCCAGGATGCGCCAGGCCCGGATCCATGGCAGGCAGCGCTGCACTGCCAGGCCTCACGATGGCAAACACACATGACAAAAAAACACATCCCCTGCCCTCCCCGTCTCCTGGGCTCCACTTCCAGCTCACTCCAAACCAAACCTGCAGCCTTATTAATCAAGAAATTGAACAACTTAGGCCTCACTTAGTTTAGCTGCGGCCTAACGGAGGCTGCAGAGGCCTGTAAAGGCCTGTAATTGTGAGGCAGCTGAAAATAGTCTAATCCACGTTTTTGTAAAGGATACCAACTGCTGAATGTTTTACAGGCAAGTTGGACAACTGTGACCAATTAAATAAAATGTTCTTCACAGAAATATGTAAGCTATATTATGATCTATATACCAACTGCAGAACTGCACAACTGCTGAGGGCCTCACCTTGAGCGCTGTGCCCAG
>VXBU01009667.1:32389-65066 GCA_013400315.1 Bombycilla garrulus | reverse complement strand
TAAATAAACCCATGACAAGGTGTTACTCAGAAATCTCAAACAAGTTTTTGAAATGCTATAAAAGTAATGATTTGGAAGTTTTATACAGTTTTCTGCATAAATGATATTAAAATATTTTGCTACTGCACCTGCCTACTCTTTACATTAGCATAATTATTCATTTCTTAACAAACACATTGGTGACATTTGGATAGATGAACAGAAAAATTGGAGCTTTGTCCATCTGTAAAGCATCTGCTATTGACAGGAAAATTCTTGTGTTTTTATTATTAAAAAAATAGGTGAGACTTGTTTTGTTGTTTATCTTTGATCAGTAGGTCCTCAGTTTTATTTTCTTAACTTAATCTAAGAACCACCAGATGTTCTTCAGTTGTTTCTTCCAATGAGTATTTCCAGACATTACAGAAATTACATTACAGACATGCCCATAATTATCACCGGAGCCCACCACAGGCTCCACTGCCTAACACTATTCTGACCATTACATGATCTTCACTGGGAAAGTGTTCCCCATTGAAAGTATATTTATCTCAGATGTGAACACAACAGGAAGAGAGAATGTAATTTTTCAGACCCTTTGGACATGTATAAATGTGACAAAATAGCTCCTGGATGTGGCAATAAACCACTTGGTTATGCAGGAATTTTACACTGGGCATGTAAATTCAAGTGTACGTTAAGATGTTCTTCACACTGGCTAGAAGAGACTTCTGCCTGTGGAGGACAAGGTATCACTTATTGCTGAAAACTCTGACAGACCAGTCAGCTACAGCAATGGCAGAAAAATGTGCCTCACATAAAATCATAGAATTATGGAATGGTTTGGGTTGGAATGGACCTTAAAGCCTATCTAGTGCCACCCCTGCCATGGGCAAGACACCTTGCACTCTTCCACGCTGCTCCAAGCCCCAATGTCCAGCCTGGCCTTGGACACTGCCAGGGATCAAGGGGCAGCCACAGCTGTGGGAATCCCATTCCAGCACCTCACCACACTCAGCACCAGCAATTCTTCTCTATATCCAATCTAAATTTCCTCTTTTTCAATGTGAATCCATTCCCCTTTGCCCTGTCACAGCAGTTCCTTATGAATTGTCCCTCTCCTCTCTTCTGACACCATCCTAGTGCTGGATCATTTCCCATATTTCAGTTTGAATGATATTTCAACTTCACCAGTTTCACTGGGGATATTTTCAAAATTCATCAGAAAGTTCTGTCTAGGAAAGGAAATGAATGCTTTAAGTCATGTTACATAAAGAACATCCTCTACAGCTGTGACATGAGGGTATTAATTGATTTGAATGATGGCTTTGTAATACTTTGACATGTTTTTGAATGTCAAAAAGATTTACAATATGGAGCAAGAAATACTAAGTTATTTTGTGACCACAAAACTTGTAAGTGTATTTATGTANCATGAGGGTATTAATTGATTTGAATGATGGCTTTGTAATACTTTGACATGTTTTTGAATGTCAAAAAGATTTACAATATGGAGCAAGAAATACTAAGTTATTTTGTGACCACAAAACTTGTAAGTGTATTTATGTAATTAAAAAAAAATTAAAAAGTAAATTTAGGATAGGGATGTTTGAATCCCACTGTGTTCAGGATTAAAAATCAGAGTTTAGCAAAATACCTGTACTCCTCAGGCTTTATTTAATTGTTCTTTTTTTTTATTTTTTCCTGGTATTACAACCTGCTGTTTGAATTGTCAAAGATGTGTAAGTAAGTAGTTTTAAGAAATGTGTCAAGCTGACACAAAATATTTTATAAGGCTTTACTTTTTCTAGTTCCAGTGTGTCTTATTTGGTGAGCTTTATTTTGCCTGACAATGAATTTTTATTTTCTAACTCCTTCATCACTCACACAAAAATTATAACAAGAGCAAAATCTATACATGATTTGAGCAACAAATTCCATGATCATTTCAGCTTTCAGGATGGATTAATCACCTCAGTTATCAGTGGCTCTAATCAATAATAATGCAGAGACTTTTTCATTTAGTTTACCAATCACTTCAGCTTGATTTATAGAGTGTATTTAAAATATAAAGTATTATACAAGCTGAATAATAGAAACATGCCCCAGCCAAATGTGGTGTTCCACAAATTTGCACTAGTTTGTGTCTGAAAATGGGGGTGGTTCAATATCCCTTTAGAATTTACTTCTAAATCTCACCTAAAACAGAAAGAGTTTAAGACCTGACACCTGTTTTTCATAACTTTACATGCAAGAGCAGAAGATTTGTAACAGAAAGAAAACCGCTGTACTATAAAATAGAGCTGCATTTCTGGTTTGAGTTTATAATCTCAACCACCCTCTGAAATCAATGTTCAGTGTCCCCAGCCACATCTTGGAACCATTATTTATCAAGAACCACAATTCTTTATCACAAATAATCTTTAAGTAAATAGAGCATAATCCAAAGGGGAAAAAAAAATCTTACGTCTCTTTCATTGCTAATTAAAAATGTATTTTTAGCATAAGAAGAGGAATCATTTTTTTATTATTTTCATTTAGCATTATCAGTCATTTCAGAAGGACTGATGTCCTGAAGATAGTGTGGTATCTTATTTGGGGAATTCTCACCAGGAAATTGCAATCTGAATTGTTAAACCTTTGTTAGATACAATACGAAACAAATGTCCATTGGGCAACAAAGTCATTTAACTAAAATAATCAAACAGTTAATACTTTCTTTTGTTTCCTGCTGTCTTGTGTAACCTGCTACGCTACAATGATCTGTTATGAAGCCAACTTTTCTGCTGGTCATCTCAGTTTCACTTCTGTTTGTTCCCACTGTTTCCTTGTTCTCTGAAAGCCACAATATGCAATTATTTTAAGGATTTTTTTTAAAATCATATGATGTCATGTTAAATGCAGACAATACATTTTGCTATCAATTTTTATTTTGATCAGCTTCAGATCAAGCTTTTGTGCAAAAATCAGAGACTGATTCAGAGCATGCAGGGAAGGGCAGGATTTAATATCCCTTATATTACTAAGATAAAGTTTCACTAACCAAACTTTTAATCAGATGGCCCATAAAACCCTTGCAAGTCAGCAAGTATTGGTTTGTAAGAGATAGGTAACCCAAAGAAATGGTCACAGTGATGCAGTACTCCTGAATTTAATAAGGCTGTTATTGAGATGATATTTAAAATTTCCCTTTTATGTATTCAGCTTCTCTAAAGTCGGTGCTTATCAAAACTAGTATTTTTCACAGAATTTAAAATTAAGTGGAAAACTTCACCAATTTTGCCAATGCACTAATACAGATAAAATAGATACAGAGCGGAGCGTGAAAAAATAATTTTGAAGGCAAAGACAACTTCCCCTCCCACACAATTTCATGCAGACTTTCCTATTATTTACCTGCTTTGGTACTTGTTTTCCACAAGCACTGTACATTGTTCAGCTGGTATTGCTCAGCTAAAAATTTCTCCTTAATGTAGCCTGCATGTTTTCATATAAAGACAATTTTAGATCCAAACTAACTCTTTTAAGACAAATGAGCTTTGCCTGGCAACAGCAACTTTCATGATAGTAACATTGCTGAATTCCAAGTGCACTCTCCCAAAAATATTTTCCTGATCTCTTGAAGATCTGGCAGCATTTATCAAATTGTTCCTACAGACATATTAAGAGAGAGATGAGGTTTGTGTGCACGTACACACACTGTCCTCTGCGTCTGCATCCATGGCTTTCACTGGAGCTCCAGCAGAACTTAAAGTTCCTGTATGATATTAATCAGGGCCAGATAAAATTGCCCAATGGGTGTGCCAGAGCATATCCAGGGCTTTTCAATCCTTTAAACCACTTTAAATTTGTGGTATTGCATAGGGAAGCAGGGAAGTGTTACCAGGATCTAGTGGGAGCCAAAGAGAGGGAAGGATTGTACAATATTGTCCTGTCCCAGGACAGTAAGAGCAGCTGGGAGGGCACAGGAGAGGCCATAATCACAGCAGATCTATGGGCAGCATAGAATTTCTCTTCCTCTTTCTCTTCCAGTT
This sequence comes from Bombycilla garrulus, assembly GCA_013400315.1. Classification (NCBI taxonomy): domain Eukaryota; kingdom Metazoa; phylum Chordata; class Aves; order Passeriformes; family Bombycillidae; genus Bombycilla; species Bombycilla garrulus. Next base: position 61,053 of record VXBU01009667.1, on the reverse strand, counting down.
TTCCAGTCCATCTTCTATCCTTGAACCCCTTTCATCCCCCCTCACAGCCCAGGCCACTGTTTCACAAGGATCCCTGCAGGGTGCTGAAAGAAGCACTTTTCTTCATCTCTCACTCTGCTGTAGGCCCCTCATGGGCTGGGGAAATGTCTGGAGAGTACAGCAGAGGAGGCCCTGGAGAATTTTGGGGGGTTCTCCATATTTCTCTCAAGAGCAGAGGCTGTGTTGCTGTTCCCCCTCCCCAGCTGTGGCACAGGAGTGACTGTGTTACCTCCTGCATCCTGCAGCAGCTACTCTCATTACCATTGAATTGGCTGTGGTGGAAGAGGTGATGACACTGGGCCAATCCCGCTCTCCTTGGCTGAGGGATTACACAGGGAATCATTAAAGAAAAATTAACCTTGTTATGTGAAAAATGTAACAATAGGGGAAAATGTCAGCTATAAAATGCACACAATAACTCAGAGAGATTACTCTAAAGAGATAACCATCCTTAAAATAAAAGGGAAGAACTGTAAAATTGTTTTAATTATCAAATCACATTTACTCAGTGTAATGTTATATAGAATACTTTGATTTTGAATAGAACAAAGAAGAAAATTACTTAAGAACCTGTTATTATCAGGTCCTAACATTTGTGTGGTAGACTTGAATGATTTTCTTTCTAAATATAATTTCATCTTTCTTTTGAACACTGTTTTTAAAAATACTATTCAATTCAACATGTAGCAATATAATGAGCATGGATATAATTTTGTGTTTTTAGTAATCAATATAAAATTACCCATATGGATCAGTTTGAATGACTGAAAACTTTATATTAATTTAGACTTGGGACAAAATCTCCCTGGCTGCCTGTGTAAAGCAGGATGATCATCCTAAATGATTTAGTAACAGTCATGAAGTGAAGACACAAAACTTTAAAAGCTTACAGGCTTCAAACAGATTGGTTTCTTTTTCTCTGATGATTTTGCATACCTTTGACCTTGTTGTAAAACTACTGAGCCAAGGGAAAGAGACAGAAGAGATATGCCTTCAAATAAAAACAAGCTCCTTTAAATCCATATTTGATGGAAGGCTGGATTCATGGCTTAAAAGCTCAATTTTCCACAGCCACCCCTTAACAGAGATTTTGAAGCTCTCCTTGCTCTCATGGGGAAATGACTTTTGCTTAGAAGTCAAGACAACAGAGGAACATTGGAGAACAACAGCATCATCCTGGAGTTCCACAGGGAAAAATTCTGACACTGCCATCATGTTTTCGATCACATCTACCTCAAACCACGTTCCAAAATAACAGATCCTATTAATCACTGCTGATTATCATCCCAAACCTGGCCCACTAATTTGGCTACAAAAGAAATCTGAAGTATCATCTGTATTTTTCCTTTGTTATGCTAATCAACATCAAAGGCCAGGTTACTTCTCCTCAGTACCACTTCCTAACTGAAAATTAATCTGATTATCTTTTCTCCTCAACAAACACAAGAAGACTTTGAATTTTTTAAGACTTCTTTTTATTAAATCTAAGAGACCTATCTTGTCATGAGATAAAAGACAATTCCTTTCCTAAGTCATACTGGGAAAATTCTCCTTTTGGAACACATAAACTGATTTACAAAAATAGCCTGGGATTTGTGGATTAGGATTCCTGCTTCCTAACTTTTCTTGCATTTATAAAGCCCTTTAAATTACAAATTACTTTGTGAAGAAAGGTTAGATTCACATTTATGATGATTTTTTCTCAGCAGAATTCTTTGAACATCTATTCCATTAATATTATGACAGCATCAAAGTGATGCACTTGGTATATAATGTTGGATTAAATTCAGAGTTATTTCTTTAGCAGTTACTTCATTTTGTAAAAACTGGTGTATTTTTTAAGAGTAGGTTTGAGGCACATTTTTTTTTACTTAATCAGTTGGTTAAAACAAATAGTTTAAAAGTGTTACACTGTAGCATAATTTCATCTGAATCAAATGTAAAGTGAAATAGAGAAAATTATTGAATGTTTTCCTAAAGAGATGTTATTGTTCATATCCATAATCCTTTCATTCCACAGGGACAATGGCTAATGCCAATTTACTAAAGGAAGAAGGGAGGGTTTTATCCACAATATGGGTAAATCGCCCAACATTCCTACTAACAGTTTGCGTTGGTCATAGTTATACTCAGTCTGGGCTGAAATATCTCATTTTCTTTGAAAGATGTCTATCAGAATTAGTTCATCAGTTTCTGAAAATAATCGTCAGGAAAATAACTTTTCCCCTTGTTATAGAACTTATGGTGACCCTATCTTCTATAATTTGTGTCATTTATAATTCTGAGATTTGGCTGAGGTTGCTGTGCATGTCAAGGGTGCACTTTTTGCCATCCTCTTGAAAGTCACCCAAGTGTGACAGCTCTAGTCATTGAAAATTGCAGCTTGCTATGCCCAACAGATAATTACTGATTCTTCAAACCCAAATTTCTTTAAGAATTCAAAGATTATGACTCTGGATAACTGTAGGTCAAGCGGGCTATTTTAACTAAGGAGAAACAACATGCTTTTCAATTTTGCCCAGCAAGAAAAAAACCAAAACCACAAAATATGGAGAAGTTAATATCAAAGTCTCATAAGTATCAAAGGTATGGAGCCAAGGATGCTAGGTTTGGACCAGTAAAATTGGCACAAATTGTTGGAGAGAGACAAGGTTTTGGAACAAAGACAAAGGAAGATTGCAGTATTTTTGTAAGGAGATCTGTACAGCATATTAGGGCTGTTGAATTAAAAGGCAGAGAGGTACATAACAAAAAGTAGCAATGCAAAAATAATGGGAATGGGAAGCAATAATTAGGAGATAAATCCTGTAAGCTGAGGAAAAGTACTACTGTGGAGAAACAGAACAGATCAAAAGCTGTTGCTCCCAGATTCCAAGCAACACAATTATGACTCCAATAATTCAGGCTTGTGCATCAAGGAATGCAGTTTATTATACTGTATCATCTACTATATTCTACTATATTCTCCAGAAAGAAAGAGCTGTGCTCTTTTTATAGAACACATTGTTAGCTATCATCGTATTGGTCAATTAAAGACAAACAAGGGACTAATTGGTAAAGAAAAGAAAACAATCCTCTGAAAGTGAAACATCACATAGCTCACATAGAGCTGAACAGAAACCACAGGTGCCTTTGTTTTTTCATTCCTGACATTCTGCTCTCCCAGAATAGCATGAGAGCTGATTTCTTCTCCTGAGCCCTCTGCAACTTCCCAGGCTGGGCCTGGAAAGAATTGCAGGTTTCTCAGGCTGTCAGGCAGTGTGTGACCACAAAAAGCAAGGTGGAAATGGGAAAGCAATTCAGAGTGGAGGAAGTCTCTATGTACACGTGTAAAAAGATTTAGGCACTGTGTGTAGGGTTATCAGAAGGGAGAAAGAAGCAAGGGCAGAGAAAATACAATAATAGCAGGTTGGAGGTCATGAAACATAAGACAGTAAGTTAAAACAACAACAACACCCCCACCTAAATTTGTTCATAAAAATTTTCCATACTAGAGCCTGGAAAACAATCCATAGATGACTTCCACTTTACTGTGTGTGAAACTCATTGTCTGTGCATGGATGACATCTTGTTGTGCTGGTGGTTTGGAATCGGCTTCTTACTGCACGGCCCTAGTGCACCAAATACATTATCTCACTGATAACAGCCCTGGGAATGTATGTGTGCTCACAGTCCAGCTCATTTTCCTTAAATCTAAGAATACAAATGCTAAAAATATGTATCCCAGTACTATTATAACACACAAAAAATGCCATCATTAAACTCTGTGCACCCAATGGCTGGGAGTGATCTACATTCAGGATTGTGGCACTCCGCATGCTTGTCCCAATATTTCTCCCAGGACTCATTACATGTTTTGTTGACTTGCTTGATTAAAGTGCACTGAAGGATGCTGTTCATAGAACTTCTGCTCCACTTGTTGTAGGTGAAAAATGAATAATGAAAGAGGCAGGACATTCAGGAATCAGGAAGGTTGGTTTATAGTCTGTATTAAAGCATCTGAATATCATTTGACTGTTGCTTGTGCCTCAGAAGTCCCTCCCGTGGCTTTTCCAGAGGATTCCTAGCTGTTCTCACAGCCTACAAGCTGAACAAGAGGCCTCACAGATGCCACCAAAACCAGTGGAAGTCATTGAAAAAAAATGAACAAGTATAAATGAGGGGCATTTCAGATTACACTTCCAAAATGGACCAGCTGACTCCATCCATCTCTATATAAGGAGAGATAGTGTCAGCTCATCTCAAGTGCTCTAAAAATCCTGTCAGACTCAGACTTTGTGCAAAGGAACATTATGGGACACAGAATCATGGGGCCATAAAACAATTCAGCTTAAGGGACAGCAGGAGGCCACCCAAACCATTCCTCCAGCCCTTTGAAGGTCCACTGAAAGGTCACTCTGTCTATCCCCCTCAGTTCGGTGTCATTGGCACTGATATCTGCCACACAGGACATGAAACAAACCTCCTTTGTATTAAAACATATGGGACTGGATATTATTGTCAGTGGATAATACTGATTTTACCTAAGTAAAATTTAGAAAATTACCATTTCTCATCCTTCACTGTCCTTACACTGTCTAGGGCCTGAAGTGGATTGTCCTGAGGCAGATTGTCCTATGGACTGAAATCTGTGAAACTCATAAAATGCTTTACTGCAGAGCAAATGCAATTATTTGCTCTACAAGATAAAAATATTTGTTAGTGTGTTACTTTAAAAGTACCTGAACATGGAAATATTTGTATTTATCACAAACATTTGGCTATCCAAATTGAAACAAAATCATTATTACTTTTAAATAGTGCAAATGAGACTAAATTCAAATAGACTAAGATACTAAGCAAGGAAAATAATCTAAACCCCTAATACAAGCAAGAGAATGCTAAACTTTAACACTTTAAAAAATGACTTAAACTAATAACACTTATGAATCCACAAGTACAGTATCTGATTTTATATCACGTGTTTAAAAACCATCTTGTGCCACCATTAATCCAATCAGTTAGCCTCCCAGCAAGGCCTTCATTTATTAGAAGTGACAGCAGGCTAGAATGGAGGGAACCTGGGAAACCTCAAGGAAATAATTAAACAGCAAAGCCAGCACCTGGCCATACCAATGAGCTCCAAAAGGAGCAGGCTGCACCTTTCTGGAGCTAATCTGTAGTTTTATCTCAGATGAGATTCTTGCTCAAACCCTAAGTGTGCTGGGCTGGAAATGCTGCCTCAGATCCAGGTTTTCAAGTCAGAACTACTCAGGCTGAGCTCTCAGTTGTGGTGGGACTCAAGCAATCCCACTTGTAAACATCAGCCACAGGTAAAAGAGAAACTGAAGGACAGAAGGAAAAGAGAAGCATCTAAAAACAATAAATGCTTTCTGAGAAAGCAAAAGAAAAATATGAAATCTGAGTGAAAATATTGAAGGAATTGTGGAAGTTTCTGGTCTAAAAGGAATCCTCAAAGTATATGCCTGGCTAGCTAGAAAAGGTGATACAATGATTTCATGAGTAAAGTTCTGTGCACACATAAAGATTTAGCATAAAAACACAAGGAAGTAGAAAAATTCCATTTAAAAATATTTATTAATATCTTTGTTAATATTTTTATCAACTGTGCTGGACTATGATATAAAATCTCTTCCTGTATCCTTTCGAAACCCAGCTGTTTTCAGATCCCAGCCCCATTTCTGCCTCAGTGATTTATGCATTGGATTTATTTTGTTGCCTCATTATACATCCAGGTAACTGCTGATTCTTAGTATAGAATTTAAATTTTAGCTTAACATACAGTCTTCAACTATTTCTTCTTTTTTCATTTTGGTAAGTTCCTCCATACAAAGAACATTTTCTTTTCATTCTGAGCAGTGATTAAATATTTGTTCATTTAATTAATGGATGAAATAATGTCTATTTGTCTGTTAAATGCGTAGGATTTGCTCCTACTGCAACTGAATTCAATGCCTTTGACCCTTTGAAGCTCTCTATAAGCACAATTAATGTAATCTTCTCCCTAGCTCTCTATTCCTGCTTTGTCTAGTTTGTTCAAATTCATCACCTTTCAAGCAATTCTACCAAGTGTGTTATCTCAGCTCCTTAGGGGAAGCTTTTATGGGAGCAAATACCTTGCCACTTAATTACATTCCAGGAAATTATTAGATTGCACTCTCCAGTTTATCTTGTAAGGGAAAAGGGGGACTCTGGATATTTTGTTTATGAATTTCATATGCACGGCAGGTCACGTGTTTGATACAGGCTTCCTGTACAATAAGGAGTTCAACTAAAAGAGATTGGGAGTGATAAAACCACTGAAGAACCCAAAGAGCTCTCAAAGCCTCCTTGCTCTCACACACATGGTTTTATTCTCCCTTCTACAAGCCCAGGATAAAAAAGAACATGAAATTTCAAAAGGGATATCAGAAGACAATTTGAATGGAGTCTCAGGAGCTCCTCAGACTGAGGGTGCCAGTAGAAACATGTCATTATAAAATTGATAAAGCCCTACAGACACTTTGGTGAACACTTTGCTTTCCCCCTTTTAATAATAGGTTTTCATATTACATTTTATCAGGCATACTAGGAAATACATATATTAACATTTTCATTACACCTCCTCATCCTGCACTACATTCTTCTGGGTGTACAGGTAAATAGTGCTTTCTATTTCACCTGAAAAACCTGATTATTTATCAGTCTGAACCACTACCACACAGGATCAGAGGAAGTCACTAGCCAAACTCATGGAGTCCAGTCAGATTAACACAGTTTGTACAGTTTGAGGTTATGACTTATGAAATAGGTTCATGTAGTCGCTTATAAAGGGAGATTGCAGCAGCAAAATCAGTTCCCCAATGTGCACATTAAAGAATTCCTGCTGTACAGTTTGCCATTTCCATAGGATAAGCCAGAAGATAGCACAGACACAGTCCAGAGTTCTCTGCCTGGGTCCAAAACAGAGCTGGCTGGAGGCTTGAAATTCATAATGAATCTGTCCTGCCCTTACACAGCCCTGGGGTTTCATAAGTGAAGCACATTATTCTGTCCCTTGCAATGTCTATTAAAATAAAAACTGACCTTTACTCAATGGAGCACTTCCAACCCCTTCTCCCTTATAGATGAGGGACAGAGAAGTTGGGTAGAGAATTCCTGTTCACCAAACATTGCTCAATATACAACATTTGTGATGTTCACAGGAACCAAACAAAAGCTTCCAGCTGTTGCACACACTTTATCCAGAAGATTGAATTATCTGTCTATAGTCTAAAATTTACACTTATGCATCTTTTTCTCCTTTTTCTTACAGTTTTTCAGCTGCATCTTAAAAAATGCCACTCTAGTTTCTGTTCAACAAAGCGCATTTATCTCAGATTGTGTTTATCTCTAAATTGTGTTACTGACTATCCAGCATATGTTTTACCTGAAATTCTGGCTCCCATTGGTGTAGCAGCAACACTGAATCTTTCTTGTTTGCTATTTTTGTACTGTCTCTTCTGTGGCATTGGGACTCACTACATGAACTGGATATAATCATCTTTTAGTGTAAGATGTTTATAACAAGAAGGCTTGAGCTCCAGGAATGATAATCTGCCCCTTCTCTGGCAGACTGATCAATCAAAGCAGCTTCCCAGAAATAATTCACACTTATGCAAATTCTGTGTATAAGCTGACAAAGGAAAAAGGAAAAAAAGAATCAAAAAGTCTGCAAAATCTGAGAGTGGCAAATTCCCAAAAGACACCAAAATGATACAATTTACACCATCACAGGAAAGGGTCATCGCAGACACAAAAGAGCCCTGGGGTTCAGCACAGAAAAGACCTGGAGCTGCTGCAGCCAGGCCAGAGGAGGCACCAGGATGATTTCAGGGATGGAGCAGCTCTGCTGGGAGGAAAGGCTGGCAGAGATGGCATTGTTCAGCCTGGAGAGAAGCTTTGGGGTGACCTCTGTATGGCCTTGTAGGGCCTGAAGGAGCTGCAGCAAAGATAGAGAGAGACAATTGACAAGGGCTGGAGGGACAGGACACAGGGAATGGCTCCCACTGCCAGAGGGCAGGGCTGGATGGGATCTTGGGCAGGAATTGTTCCCTGGGAGGGTGGGCAGGCCCAGGCACAGGGTGCCCAGAGCAGCTGTGGCTGCCCCTGGATCCCTGGCAGTGCCCAAGGCCAGGCTGGACACTGGGGCTTGGAGCAGCCTGGGACAGTGGGAGGTGTCCCTGTCAAGCAGGGGGTAGAACAAGATGAGTTTAAGCCTCTCCCAGTGCAGACCATTTTATGATTTTATGATATATAAGGAAACAGTTGCATATAGTTGTATTAAATGCCTCCCCTCACCTCCATTTCCAGAATTTTCATGCACTTAAAAGTTTAACCACAGAAAAGTCATTGCATCTCCTAATTTATCATGCGGTCCAGGAGGCACCTGATGTAGAATCACATTTATTCACCTTTAATCAGACTGATTATCACCTTCTGGAATAAATGAAACTACACAGGACTTTTTTAAGATGTGTTAGAGAACACTACATCAATCCTGAAGGAAGAGGGACTAGCTCAATACTATCTCCACAAGACACAAAAAAAAAGATGGCTGCTGGCTTATTAAGGAAATATTGGAAGATAGTGCAGGTATTACTAATCCCTTTAAGAGAATGTGTTTATTAGATTTTTAGTAATAAAGGGCATAATTGAAACATTCTCAGGTATTTTGAGTAATAAAAATTGCTTTTGTTTCTAGGAGGGTTAAGGCAAGATGTGATGTGAAGCTCATTTCACCATTTCTTCTTTAGCAGCTTGCAGATTTTATAATTAGAAGTCAATCTCACAGGGGGTTGTATGGATCAATAAAAGGCTGTACTTTATCATTTCTAGGGGATAAGAATCACAGGAAGGCTGGTGAGCAGTCTTCAGTCCAGGGAGAAGTGAGGGATGTATTGGCGTGAGGACCACGTCACACTGGTTTTCCCCTAATTCATGCTGTGTCTTAGTCCATGCATTTTATTTCCAGTGCCAGTTTTACCCTCCCAACTTTGTTATTGCTTCATGAAAATGGATATATAGGAAATAATACCCTGTAAACATCCCAGGTACACCTTCACACCCAGCTTCCTCTAACTGCTGTGCACTGCACCAAGAACCAATGTTTCCACAAGGATAAATTATAAATAACACCAGAAGATGGATCACGTACGTCGCTGTGGTGCTGATGTATTTGGGAGTGATTTGCTGCCATAGTGATGACTTGGCCTGGGCTTGCTGGGAGAGATTACTCAAAGAATAAGGGAGGCTGTGTTTTGCATGTACAGTCAACTTAATCAATCGTGACATCAAGAAGAATAGTGCAAAGAGTCCCTTGGAAGAACTTTTTGTGTGAGGCATTACTGATGTCCTTGAACACCAGAGTCAAGAGGTAGTTGTGCTAAATGTTTTTACACATTTTTACTTAATAAGAAGTCATTTATTTTCATATAAAATCCTACATTTAGACTTAAAATCATTGAAGCAAATGGCTTTTTAATCATATAATAATTCTCACTCTGACAGTTTGCACTGGTTGAATACTTTCTCAGTGTGCTTTAGTTAATGATTTAAGAAACACTTTAAAAACTGATACGATTTTCAGTGAATAACAAGGTATAGGACAAGTATTTTGTTTTGTTACCTAAATAAGCAAGTATAGAAAAATAGATAATAGAGATTATACAGAATATAGAATAGCAGAATATATAGGTATAAAAAATAGAAGACAAATTGAGAATGTAAGTAAATATCCTCTATGGCATTCATTATTCTATTATTTTTATTTTCATTCACAAACATCCTACTACAAATGAAACTACAACAAATTATTCTTTTTTTTTTTTTCTCATGCATTCACACAGTTCTGTATTCACAAGCCAGTGGTTTTTTTCAAAAGATAAAGCCTGAGGGAATTGAAAATGTATTCATTATATATGTTAGAAATGCTCTTGAAATATATTCACAATATAGACCAGATATATAAGAGAAGGATATTTGGCCATTGAAAAATTAACCAAACATGCTAACACTTTTTAAAGCAAGGTTGCTTTTGATTTTCAACAACTCAAACCTAATTTGCATATCAGTAACATTTTATACTAATAGGTATTACTACATTTTGACTTATGCAAAATTCTCACCCTGCTCTCCCCTCCTGACCAAATGGAAGTAAAAGGTGTTCTGTATTTCACTTCAAGGCCAAAATGGCACCATGCTTCTAACTGTACTTCAGAATTAGTCTTTCTTTCAATCGTTCATTTCCAACTATAATTAAGGGAAAGAGCTACTTTTGCCTTTTCTGTAGAATAACGTTTTTACCTTTCGGAAAAACAATAAAAATACTCTCTGCACTCATCTGCTTGACACATAAGGCTGCAGGTTGCTTATAGAGTGTCCTTAAAACTGTTCATTAATTTAAAAAAACATATTATTTCTTTCTTTCAAAATATACTCAACAAGCATAATGAATGGAAGCATGTGAGGATTTTGTCAAAAACCCATCATCAAGCAGCTGATTCCTATTTTTCCCCTTAGCTTTCACAATTAGAAAAAAATAGCAAAAGCACCATAAACCTTGCCTGTACAGTGAAAGAAAAACAACCCCTGCCACCTCTTCAGCCACCATTCCTCCCACAGTCCCGATTCCTGTGGGGATAACAGTCCTGATCAATGAACCCAAACCCTGACATGTCCTAATTCCTTCCACATGCAGTCACAGCCTGCCCACAAATTAGCTCAGCTGCCACTTCCAAGCCCAATAAATCCTTTTTGTGCTCCTCTCTGTTTGTGCTGTCTCAGAACTCCCAACAGACACAATTTGTCATGGCTGCTTGTAGCAGTCCCTTCTTTCTGAGGTTAAAACAAACAATTTCTCACCTAATGCTATATCTAAATTAAATTTTTTTTGCTATCTTTTTTTTTCTTTGAAATTATTAGAAAAAATAAAAAATACATATTTAAAAATTTGTTTCTAGTTACTAATTAGCCTGTTTTACAATTATGTCTCATTTCTGTAAAGCGTCTTTAAATAATTTATTTCAGATATTCAAGAATTTCTCCCTTTTAACTACAGGTCCTTAGGAGTTTGACCATGTTAGCATAATTTTCTATTGGATTAAGTACAGTTTAACATTTATGAGCTATTACTCGGCTGTGGCTGCCCCTGGAACCCTGGCACTGTCCAAGACCAGGTTGGACATTGGGGCTTGGAGTAACCTGGGATAGTGGAGGGTATCCCTGCCCATGGCAGGGGTGAACTGGGATGAGCTTTAAGGTCCCCTCCAAACCAAACATTCTATGGTAGTACTTTAGTGGAATTCATACTAAAATCCGTGGAAAATTATATGTTTTATCAATAAAGTAATCCTCTCTGGAAATCATGCCTCAGCTTTTCTGCATTCTGAATCACAGAAATAAAATATGTGAACCATAAAGCATTTATGAAAGACATTTCCTGCCTTTCATATATATCTATTTTTTCATATCTGGAGCACTTAAATTGGATATATGGGGTCCATTGTGTTTTAGTTTTTAATATCCACTAAACTATTCTCTTCAATTTTCCTTCTACCAAAACAAAGGAAATGAGTTAAAATTACTAATAAAACTCTAAAGACATATAAAATATGGCCAGCAGTGACCCTTAGCTAGAAATTGTTTTGGGAGGCTACTTCCATCAAAATTTACAACATGTTAGTTTTATACATGAAACAAGTGAGAAGGGAAATAAGGTAAAGATAAGAAAGTCAAATAAAGGACTGCTTGGAAAACTCAATTTCATTTGGAGAGAATTGTATCATCTGCATCTTAGAAACAGTAATTTGGCATGTCTAGGGACAGGAAATGCAGGCCCAATAATGAAATGAGATGTGAAGACAAGATTTTGAAAGGTTGTAGCTTTAATGCAAAGACATATTTTCGTGTAGAAGTGTTGAATCCTGTTCTGTTACATCTGCTCTTCCTAATCCTCAAAGAAATCTGTTCTACCAGCAGCTCCTCCAAGCCCTGTCCTTTTTGTGAGGACAAAGTGGTTTAAAGGGGCACAAGGCACCTGGAACAGGCTAGGTGTCTGCTCCTTCATGGCAGCAGCACCCAGAGGGGACCCACTTCTCACTTCCTCAGAAGCCTTTTACTCTTTACTTTACGACTCATAAGCTTTAACTCAGGGTTTTCATTACAAGCAACTTACAAAGTGTTTCTATCTAATAGCTGAAACCAATGTATTAAAAAAAACCCCTCTGACTTGAACCTTCATCAATAAACATGAAAAATGTCACATGAAGACTGGAAACCCTCACGTGACTTTAAGATTGAGGGTTATCCCAGCTACCTGATTTTGGTTTCACATTTACAAGAAAACACATCTCACCCAGGAAGGGTCCAAAATTTAGATACCTGTGGAAGGAAATGCAGTTTTGGCTGAGGATGGGAGCTGGGATCTGAAAGGGACTTACTTTTAAAATAACTTGGATGTACTGAGTTCCAGTTCTTGAGCATCGAGTTTGGAGGTTTGGAATTTACTCCAAGACAAGCAATTGTACGTGATTCCTCGCTTCGGTGTAGAGAATTTTGTCTGGAATTCAAGGTGCTTAAATAATACAGCACCTGCAAGGACATAAAGAAAGAAATAATGGAAATAAATGAGTGCTCAGATCTTTATCCTATTATATATTCTAGGTACACCCAGGAAGGGAATACATTTTATCTCCCTCTATTCTTACGGAATATGAACTGCTTCTACATTTATTTCTGTCGTGTAGTTAGATTTCACAGTATTTCAGTCATACTTATCATTGTATATGTGTGGTGATCCTGAATTCAAACTCCACAGTCTTTATCAAACTGGAGGTGTTTACCTGGGTTTATTTTCCTATTTATTTTTCCCAATGAATTTCAGATGTTCCTCATTTGCGAACAGGATATTCATGAGGCCTCAATGTAATGCATCAGCTTCCAACAGACTGAAAGACACAGAGGCTACTCAACAAAAGGGATTGACTTCATGCAGGGTTAGATCCATTATATGATAGCCATTACATGGATATATGAAAGGATTACATCTATTACAGGAGGAGGGAAAATTATGTAAAAGCACACATTATTCGCACAATACTTAGCTTAAGTGACTTCTAACATCTTCATGACACCTCTCCTATTAGCTGACTTGTCCATTCAAAACAACTACCGGTCAGATAGGCACTCCTCAGAGGACTAGCTGAAAAACAGGGAAGGAAGAGGGTTTGCTTAAGGCCTCATGTAGTGGTTTTGGTTTGCCAATTTGAGGTTGAATTTCCCAGCCAATGTACCAAATACATAATGGATCTGGAGCTAGGTAAATGCCACAGCACCCACTACAATAAATTTACTCATTTTCTTGCTGTGAGGTAAGTATTAGGAGAAGGAGGGCAAAACTGACACAACTTTAAAGGGTACAAAGAGAAACTTTCTTAACAGAAATAAGAGGGGAAAAGAATAATAAGGAAAAAAAGAAACAGAATAAACCTTCAGAACATTTTCCTCCCCACTTTCTTTCTTTTCTCCTTGACACCTTAAGAGACAAAACCTTCAGTCAGTTTACCACCTCTAGAATAATCTTTCTTCAGTTCAAGTAGGGAGAGGAGTCTCTTCTGCCATGCTATGAAGACTGCTCCACAAGGAACAGTTCTCTTGTGGCTTTAATGTCACAGCGAATCAGCCACCTGGGAAAGGTAAAATCTGTTCACAGTGTGAAAGTTCCTCCCATACTTTTTCAAGTTTCCCACAGCTGCTTTCATGGGCCATGTCAACTTATTGGAGTGCAATTTTAAGGATGAGCTGTTCTAGCATAAAATAGAAGTTCTCTTTATCTATTTCTGGGAACAGAGGTTTGTTTTTTTTCTGCTATCACTGGGGCAATGTTTCTTATCTCCTTCTTCTCTCTCTGTTCAAATTTCTCATTGAATCAAAATTACTTCAACATCTGCTTGTTTTAGCACTGGTGTTTCTGTTCATGGCTGGGGTTAGAACGCTACGTTCCCCCAGTACATTTTCATGAGTTATAGGGAAAAACAAAGTCTGGTGTATTAGTTGTATCTTCTCCATTGCCTTACAAGAGGATTTCAGCCCAAGAATGAAGCATCTCCTCAATCCTCTCCCATCTAGAATTTGACTCCTTCACTGACCTCAGCGTCCCATGTTGTTTTCTCTATGTGTCTTCACCCTTTCCTTTTTCCTGGTTTGGGAGAGAATTAGTGTTTGTGAGTTCATTTGTTCTAAAGCTTTATCAATTTTAAAAGTTTTTATAGTTCTGCAGCTTTGAAAGGTGGATCTTGTCCAGGCTCCGCAATCAAGGAATCGCTGTGTCTTTCACTGCCAATCACATGGTCCTGCATGCACCGTATAAGTCACACTGGCTGCCGGTGCCACCCCTGCGTGTTTTTCCTTCATGCAGGGGGCCGTAACGAAAAAGAAACTTCAGCTGCTGCTGTTCTTGTCCTTCAGTCTGCAGCATGGCTGGCTAAAAAGCAGCTAAGCAAATAAAGTCAATTACGAGCCATGCCAAGGATGCCATGGCCGCATGCCATTGTCTCTACTTTGGCTGAGCAAGTCCTGGCCATGTGGCCACTCCCGGCTCTGGAGTGCATGGTGCTCCTGATGCCAATATAGCCTCTGGCCAGCACAGTCCAGTGGCACCAGTGGAAAAAGGACCGGCAGGCTCTGCTGAGAAGGGGCCCCAGCCACCCTCTGATATAGGGCCCGGCGGGGTCCCCAGCGAGGGGCTCGGCAGCCCGCTCACCACCCCTCCAGGAGCAGAAAATCTCGGACCAGCCATGCAGGGGCTGATCTGGCCACATGGCACCGCCCTGGCCGTGCAGCACTGCCTCACCTGCATGGGGCCGTGCGGGCCCAGCCTGCCCACGCCAGACCCGTTAGTCTCTTCCAAGGCTGGAAACCAAGAAAGCTTTTCTGGCCTTGTTCGGTTATTAAATGTGCTTTTCCACAGGGGGCGTGTTTAACTTTTTAAAGTGGTTTAACTGAGTGTCAATTTTCAAGCCTAGCCAGCTCTTCAAAACTAGCCAGTTCATTGGCTCCAGCAGATCCCCATGGGGAAAACCACCCTCCCCTCAACTGAAAACCAAACTTTTGTTAAACCAGGACATTGCTGTAGCTGGGTCATGCACTTTCACCCCTAGTTCAGTTCTGAGTTCCTGGGGTTTTTGTCTCCACAGTACCTGTTTATCATGTTCTGTTATCTCTGTTGAATTGAATCCCTAAGGCTTATGTTTACACTAATGGATGCCAACTGCTCCTGCTATGTCCTAGCATGTCCTTCATGATGATATGACAACCTGGGCCAGCAGAATTTGCGCAAAAAATTCAGCATTAAATCCTATGCTTCATTACAGTTAAATATATGTAACTATCAAGAATGTATTATATAAAGAGTTGTGACATTGAAAATCATGCAGTTTAAAAAGATTTATCTATTGCATGATCAATCTTATATTTGTCTTGTATGATTCCAATTGGTTCAAAATCTCAAGGCAACTCATCAAAGACTGCAAATCCTTAACCAGGGACTTCGACATTAAATAAAATTATATTTTATATATATCAGTAAGGGGTCTGAAAACCATCCCTTTTTTGTATATTGTATTTACAGTTACTGGGTTAAACAATGTGCATAAATACTCCCAAAATAAGTTTTCTCATTGAGAACAATAATTAGGTTAACATGAGTAGAGTTCAGCTCATACTTGCTCATTTAACCATTAAATTCAATCTCCCAGTCCCCTGGGGAATGAACCACAGAAAAGGAGAATGGCAGCCTGGAAGGCAGAATACTTCAAAAAGGAAGGATATGCATTGAAGTGTCAGATTGTCTGTTGTGATTTCTTGTAATAAGTTCACCAGAGCATCCATTGATCATCAATCAGAATTCATCACATAATATTCTTTGTGCTGTTCAGCATAAAGGGGCCATTAAAATTAAAAAAAAATTAAATATAAATTTTAAAAAGCTTGAATTAAATTATTTTTGCTTCTTCAAGGATGCTTGATTGCTCACTAAACTCAAACCATTAAGGCTGTGCACATATGGCCTCATGCTCTGAGGGATTCCTGCTGACTTCCTGAGAAGTGAAGCATTCCAGAGAATGGACACAGCTGAGGAACACCCAGTAAAGCAATTTGAAGTACACAGATGTGTGGTGCTGGAAAGGGCAGTTCAGCAACGAATTCAGTGTGGGAATTCATGAGCTCCTTTTACTTCTCATTGCTCGACTTTGCAGTGCCTTGGGCAGCCAGACTTGCACTCCTGTTTGCTCCTGAAGTTTCTGTCAGACTCCAACACTGCAGACCATGGCAGAGCTCAGAATGGGGATCAGAGACATGGTGGAGCTTCACAAGGTAACTGAACTGCAGACACATTCTGAAAATGCCATGCAAATGCCAGAAACATTCCAACTGAATAGAGGATGGCCAGAACTATTTCCTTTTATAAACACAGCATTAAAATGATATGATATTCCCTTATTTGTTATTATTTTAGCCATTAAAAAAAAACATGTAATGCGCCAGAAATTGCCTTAAATATTTTGGGTATATACTACTTGATTTCCACACAAGTGTGCTGATAGTTTTTACATGCGGTATTGAATAAAACCCCAAATATATATGAAAATCACGGATGAACTCAGCCATTCAGGGTAATTACCGTTGCCCTGTTAATGCAGTTAATCTCAGTCTATCTGACCTAAGACTCAGGTCCAGTTTAAGAACTCAGTAAATCTCTGCCTTCAGAACCAGAGTGTTGAATGTTCTTCAAAATTTCATTTATTCATAAATTTACATACCCTGCAATTCATACCCCTACCCAAATAGTCTTTTCAAACCTTACTTGACCTTGGGTTCCATAAACACATGAATGTACTGTATTTCATCTTACAACCTCTCTTCACTCATCATTTCTCAACAGTAGCACAGTAAAATACACTTCAGATTCAAAGTAGGATTCTGTTTGCTTTATGGAAAAGAGAGAAGATTTATCTCTCATTACCTTTATATAACTCTAAGCATAACA
Source organism: Bombycilla garrulus (assembly GCA_013400315.1). Taxonomy (NCBI): domain Eukaryota; kingdom Metazoa; phylum Chordata; class Aves; order Passeriformes; family Bombycillidae; genus Bombycilla; species Bombycilla garrulus. The sequence continues at coordinate 43,949 of VXBU01009667.1, read as the reverse complement.
AGTAGTGCATTTCCACTCAGTCTGTGCAAAGGTTTTCTTGCTGTTTTGGTAGATGCATAAGAATGTTCCCTGTGGTTCGATGATTCTCCCTTTTATGAATTGTGAGACCATAAACTAATCATTTATGGAAATTTAAACATAGAAAGGAATAATGGAATTCCTGAATGGTCTGGGTTGGAAGGTTTGAAAGCTCATCCAGTGCCATCCCCTGCTATGCGCAGGGACACCTCCCACTATCCCAGGCTGCTCCAAGCCTCAGTGTCCAGCCTGGCCTTGGACACTTCCAGGGCAGCCACAGCTGCTCTGGGCACCCTGTGCCAGGGCCTGCCCACCCTGTGCCAGGGCCTGCGCTCCCTCCCAGGGAACAATTCCTGCCCAGTATCCCATCCAGCCCTGCCCCTACCCTGTGTCCTGTCCCTCCAGCCCTTGTCAATTGTCTCTCTCCATCTTTTCTGCAGCTCCTTCACGCCCTGCAAGGCCACACTGAGGTCACCCCAAAGCTTCTCCTCTCCAGGCTGAACAATGCCAGCTCTGCCAGCCTTTCCTCCCAGCAGAGCTGCTCCATCTCTCTCATCAACTTGGTTTGTCACAAGGGGCATATTGCTTTCTCCTGTGCAACTTGTGCACCAGCACTCCCAGGTCCTTCCTTGCAAAGTTGCTTTCCAATTGTTTGACGCCCATCCAGCTTGTGCTGATGAGTGGGATTTTTCCCACCTACAAGTAGGACTTGGCATTTGCCTCTGATCATTTTCCTTTGTTAGAGTCCATGAGGTTTCTCTCAGCTTGATTTTCTAGCCTGAATAATTCAGGTCCCTCTGAATGGTACCATATCCACCTGGTGTGTTAACAAATTCTCACAATTTTGTATCATCTGAGAGCTGCTGAGTGTGCACTCAGTGCCATCACTGAGGCCATTCACGGAGATCTTTAACAGTGCTGATGACAATAGTGACACCTGGGCTACATAACTCAGGATTAGCCTCCAGCTGGACTTTGTGTCACTGATCCTTATTTCCCAGAGACAAGCAATTCAACCAGGTTTCAGTCCACCCCTCTGCCTATTTCTCCAGTCCGTATTCCAATACTTTGTCTGTTATTTTACAGGAAAGTGTCAAAGTCCTTGCTGGACTCAAGACAAGCAGCCTCCACTGCTCTCCCTTCGTCCACCAAGTCATTTCGTTGTCAAGGCCATCACACTGTCCAAACATGACTTCCTGTCATAAATTCATGTCATCTACTGCCAATTACCTTCTAATTCTTAGTCAGAAATTATAAAACTCTCATCAAATATGTCCTGGTTAAAACTTCACTGTCTGGTTTCATAGTCAGTTTTGTGATATCAACTGGGAAAAAGCCAAAGCTGAGGAATTGTAACTTTAAACACAGAAAGTACTGACATGTGAAAATTATCTTCTTTGTCAGCAAAATACAGGCTAGGAATGAGGCATTTTTCAGCACTTACTATGTGCTTGTGGGTACAACAGGAACTTTCCATAGAAATTAAATAAGAACTACACCAGCCCCAACTCATTCAGTTTGAAGTTGTATTGCCAAACAAAAACTGAAACCAGAATCAAAGAAGGCCAACACTCTTTAATTTACTTCAAAGGAGGCTGCAGTGTGCATGATTCTCCATTGAATTAATGAGAAATATGGTACATGGGTGTGCTGGTTTGAGATTGATTGACATTTTGGTGGGCAGGAAAATAGCCACCCCTGGAAGTGAGGTGTGTCTGTGGATTTCCCATGAGCCCAGTGCAACACCAATTGTGGGCCAAATTTAAAGACAGACAGGGAAATGAGCCAATCAAAAGTGAAATTTGTCTCAGTAGGATATACATTTGCACAGGATTGCCCCGGAATCACTCTTTTGTTTCCGGCCTTGAACAGGTACAGACACAGGCTGTGCCCTCGGCCCGGATTTCTCCTCCCAAGGCCACGGAGGCCCACGGGAGGGGAAAGGTCGGGCCGGGCCGTGCCGGGAGCCCCTCCTGAGGGAGCTGTTCTGGCAGGGAGTGGGGAGGATGGAAAGGAAGAGCGATACTCCATGCCCTGGCCCAGTTTTCCCCCAGTGTCCTGTGGGGGGAGATTGGGTCGTGCCGAGCCAGGCCAGTTCCAGAGAGCCCGCCCCCGGAGGGAACTATCCCGGCAGGGAGTGGTGGGGAACAGAGGATGGGTGGCCCCAGACTGGCAGCGAAGAATTTCCCCCCCTCCCTTCCCGGCGTGGAGAATCTCCCATTTCTCCCAGCTGCAGCTTCAAGGACATCTTATCAGAAGAGCTGAGTCTACTGACAGAAGTCCCAGAAAATTANGCACCCTAAAAGCTGATACAGCCCATGGGCAGTTGTGAGAGGACTGTCCCATGGGGGGCGATGTTTCACAATGGCAAAGACGCGAGCGAGCCATTTGTGAACTGTGTGGCCACAAGAGGACTGGTATTCTTGTGGGGGGATCTATGGCAAAGCAGGAGGGACTCCTGTTCTTTCTGTTGGATTGGGGAAATGATTGTTCAAGGGGTGGATTGACTGAAAATCCTAGGTTTTGTCTTTCCATGTGGTCAGTGGGAGAGTGAACAGTCGGTGGGGGAGGATGGATGTTTTGAAGGTTTCCTTCTGATTTCTGGGTTTTTTTCCTTTATTTTTTTAGTGTTAGTTAATAAAATTTTCTTCTCTATGCTTTAAGTTTGGGTGATTGTGCTCCTTTTTTGGTCCTATCTCACAGCAGAAATTGAGAAAAATATATTTTCATGGGTGCACCCTTAGCTGGTGTCGAACCATGACAAGGGGTTTGATTTTTAATTTTAGTGAAACCTAAGTTCAAGGCAAATGCAAGATATCCCTGGGATCCCTCAAAGGAGAAATGGTCAATTTTTAAGTTATTAAGCTGTTCTGGAGGAGAAGAGCTGCTAGCTCTTCCTTCTTTTTCATGAGCTGATCTTCATCATGTAACAGAATGAAAGGGGGACAGACATAGGGGCAGAAAGTGAGCAAAGCTGTGCAGTCTGGGATTAACAGAACTCTCCCAAAGGGTGAGCAATGGGGATTGCATTTACAGGTATTAAAGTAATCCTTCCAAATGGAGCTTTTGAATTTCCAAAAGACTGGATAATTCTTTGAGGAAGAGGGAAGGACGAAAAGACAAGAATGTCACGTATCTCCTGAAAGTGGCAGTTATTCTTGTTATTTTTTTGAAGGAAATAGAATTCTACCTTCATGAGAGACTGGGATCTGTGAGCTACAGCTGAATAAAGTCACCTACTTTTGAATTCAAATGCCAAATCCACCTTAAGGAACCCCACACAATGACCCAAGGCTTCCACGAACACTGGGGGTTTACTGTGAGCTCCCAGTTGTTTCAGCACTGCCAGATGCTTCCACTGAGGTTTCTGTGCCTCTTCAGTCCATCCCTCTTTCAGCACTGCTCACACCAGGCACAGGGAAAAGTCTGTGTCCTCAGTCACATAAAAAAAGGCAGCAGAAGGAACAATACATCCCTCTTGGTTCTGACCTGCACACCTGAAGTGCAGGATTCTGCCTGTAGAGCACACAAGTAGCCTCAGCTCAGGATTCAATGCCAAGGGGTTTGGCCTGGTGGTCAGATGCCCAGAGTTAGGTCCTGTGAAACTCTGTCACTAAGCATTCCCTAGGTGCCTTTGACCACTGGACTAAGTTGCTGAGGCCAAATCAGCACCTCAGGCACCTAATTTTTCTTTTTAGTGCTTAAGGCTGGCTCCAGGAGAAGCCTTGAAAAAATATGAAAGCCTTTACTCAAAAATGAAATAAAACTTCTCAGGCCAGGGGATTATCATCAATATATCAACAGGAAATATAAAAATATGCATAATCTAAGCATAATTATCTCCTTTTCTCTCTAAAACAAAAATGGCACTTCTTAAATCATATATTTTGGAGAGTTTGTTGAGCTGGGCCAGTATTTTTACAAGAGCATGTAGGGACAGGACACAGGGAATGGCTCCCACTGCCAGAGAGCAGGGCTGGATAGGATATTGGGAAGGAATTGTTCCCTGGCAGGGTGGGCAGGCCCTGGCACAGGGTGCCCAGAGCAGCTGTGGCTGCCCCTGGATCCCTGGCAGTGCCCAAGGCCAGGTTGGACACTGGGGCTTGGAGCAGCTTGGGACAGTGGGAGGTGTCCCTGCCATGGCAGGGGTCAAATGGGATGATCGTCAATGTCCCTTCCAGCCCAAAGCAATCCGTGATCCTGCGGTGCGCTCCAAGGAACAGCACTCCAGCCACCATTCGGAGTCAGGGCTCCCGGGGATTTTAAAAACATGGAAGCTGTTCCTCTGAGTCACTTGCAGAGCCAGCAGCTGCTGTGCCACCCCTTTATTCAGGTGGGTTTGTCATCTAACAGATCAATGTGTCCATTTTACATGTGTTATGTGCCAGTTCTTAAAACTAACTGAAATACATGTCATAAAGACAAGAGCTCTGGAGATCCCAGTATTCATGATACATTCTCAGGCTACAGCACTAATCCATAAATTGGCTTTTCTTCCATTGTGTCACTATTTTTTTTTTCAACTGGAGTAAACTTAGGAGACTTGAATAAACATTTCTGCATTGCACACACTGCTGACTGAGCCTATAACAGAAATTTCCGTGACCTCATAAGTATCTGTGAGGAGGGTCCTATGAGAAGTCGGCCAAGTAATGACAATCACACCAATGCGATTACATGTCACTCTCTATTGGTCAATTCCTTGCCTTTTATACTGTTAATTACATTCTTATAACTCTCTGCTTAATTGGTCCTAACTCTATGATCGCACATATAAACTACTATATTATTGGCATGCATCACAAGCTTTCATGACCGGACTTAGGCCCCCTTCCCGGTTTCAGGGTCTTGCCTGACTTCATGCTTTTGTCCTTTCAAGGTGACTTCAAGGGCATCGGTTCCCGCTAGGCCAAGCCTGATTTGTCCAAGCTTTCCAGGGGCAGCCCATGCCCTTGGTCAATAAGAAATCCCTCCACTTATCTGGAACACAGCTCAGCAGAACAATATTTCAAAATGAGGAAGAATTAACTTATGCAAATAAGTGGAAATGTATTATTTCCTGAAAAGCTGCAAAACCACATATGCATGGCAAATTAAAAATTCCCTCAAGGATCTAGACTCTTGATGTGACTGAATACTTTATTGTCAATTACTAAATGGATTTTAAAAATCTTCTGATGATTTGTAAACATGATACAACACAGATACAGCAATAATCAGATTTGAAAACTCCTCAGTTGGCCTAAGGGAAATAATTAGGAACAAAGTAAAAGAAATACTTGCCAGTATTTCTCATTATTTTATGAAAAATATTTCTTAAACCTTCATATTTTAAGTGGGAGGTTTCACTGTAAATACTCAAGTCTGTGTGGAGAAAGAAACTAAGGATGATGCAGTAAATTGATTATTTAAAAAAAAAACCCTGAATATCTATTAAGCCACTGAATAAAAAGGACAGATTTCAGGTTAAGCTCTTCTTTCTGGCTGATCCCCATCCTAGAAGACACAAGAGCTCAGTGTGTCAGTTAGCCATGACACAATAAATCCAATCATGAAACTAATTCCCATAATTCAGCTCAATAAATCCAGTCATGAAAACAACTGCAGTTTGAATCAACATATGAACCAAATGTGTGTTTAATACTTTAGGAATGACACTAAGCCACATTAGTCACTTAAAACATAGGATCTGGAAAGCGTTACACATCAAGAAATGCAAGCATTGAAAGCTGAAAGGAATGTCAGTGATTCTGGAAACCTTATTAAACACCAACACGTGTACCCAGAAATCTAAATATCTTAAACTGACCAAAACTGTCTAGTTTAAATTTTACTTTATTAAAAAAAATTAATAATTTTTAAAAATGGAGCATGAATATCACAAGATAATTTAAAGGCTGAAGTTTCTTTTAACACAAAAGAAAACACAAAGAATCTGCTGCTTTGCTCCTCAAAAAAGAAAGATGGGGACTTGCATGGCCAACACCTTTAACTGAGAAATGGGTAGAAAGACTCTTTAAGGCAAGAGATTAAATTTTGGGCAAGTTTCACTGTCAAAAATATTGGGCAAATTTCACTGTCAAAAATATTGGGCAAATTTGTAAAGCAACCACACAGCTAAGTTCAGCAGTGTGTTAAATGCATTGTTTCAGTGGAACTACCACCCCACTGTCCTTTGTTTTAGTGACAGAGCTGAACCACTGAGCCCCTGACATGAGAATGAGTTGGAAATGGAAGAAGCCTAAAGAGAGACTCACAACACAACCTGTGCTGTGTCTTGACCCTTGCTAGCCGTGCCAGGGGTCTTTGGTCTTCAGAAATAGTATCCAGGAATTCCTTTCCATCAAAGGAACCATCCCACAGGAGAGAAGTTTCTGAGGAACTCTGCACAGAGAATGTCAGCAAAGTTTGATCTCCTCCAGCTGCTTTCTTACTTATTGGAAAAGGCAAGTGAGAAAATGAGTAAATGACACCCTTAACCCGTTTCAGAACATTGGGAATTGGTCATTAGACTCTGAGACTGGCAAATATTAAATCCTATTGATCAAGAAGACATGGGATATTGAGGAACAAACATGTTGTTTTGTTCTCTTTTCCTTTTATTTAGACAAGTTACATTCCCCCATGTCACACCAAATTCTTCTGAGTATTGATTTTTTTCAGTCCTGCCTTAACATTTGAGGTGACTGAAAAGGTTCAATGAGATCCTGAAGAAAAAAGAGGGAAGTGGAAAAGTGGTTCTGGATGGGGTCTGAAGCCTGCAATCCATCCATAATCCAGAAAAGATGACAAGGCAGATGGATACTAAGCCAATTTCCTTTCATATTATTATGTCGTTTGCCTCAAATGTGCTGCTGAGCAGTCAAAGAGCACATCATATGGGGCAGCTTCCTCCCAGCAGTTGAAAACGGCTCGTCCACCAAAGGTTACATAGCATCTTCCCCCAAAAATGCAGTAGGAGCTCCCTCTACTGATATTTTTCAACTTTCCAAACTTTCTGGAGTCACAGCTTCAGTACACCCAAATACATTTGAACTACACACACTTCCAGTGTTTTCCCTTGTTACATAAAGGTCATTATTTTGTGTAAGCCCTCTCTAATGCTGGCATTACAGATTTGCATAAATATATTGCTGCATCCATATTACACACCTGTGATTCACCAGTAGAATTAGGAGAAAAATACCTCTGCTTTTATAAGCAGTTCTAGAAGTTTGTCATATCATGAGGCACATCAGCTTTAAAAGGCTGGAGGAGGCCATGCAGCTGTATTAACACAGATTTGGTCTCTTAGCAAATGGATTCCTTTTACTTTTATAAAAAAACTGGGCATATTTTTATCAGTTTCACTTGTGGTACCTTAAAAAGAATAAATAGCAGTAAAATAATTGTCTTAAGACAGCAGAAATGTACCTAACTGTTAAAGATAAAATTCTTCATCTGTTCCAGGGCATTATTCACCACATTAAGGTAAAACAATTTTGCCCTCTTAACACATAACAAAAAGAACAAAGTTTTTATCATGACTGCAAACACTTTAAAGTGCAAACACAGTATAGAAAGCCAAAGAGGTTCATAGCACTAAACATCACTATTCAGTCACGTTTTTGGCAACATGACAGAACAGGTTTTGAAAATCAGCTATTATTTACACAGTGATATTGGTTGTAGCAGCTGTTCACTACTCAAGAGATTTACAGACCAAGTGTACCAAGGTCTACATTTAGTATCTGACCTAAGAGGTGGAATTTTTCACTCATTTCACCAGATTCAGGCCACATTACATTTTGAAAATCCATCTTGGTACAGAGAGAAATAGAGACAACAGTACGAAGTTGGACAAACTCATTTGTTGTGTTTCTAATGATTCATTTTTCCTGAAATATCTTCAAAACTTCATAAGGTATCATTAAAAAATCTCTATTACAGACAGTATTTGGTTGAATGAAGGAAGGCAACATAGTTCAAGTAATACAGTGGAAGAGAGATAAGAAGAAATATCTGTGTTGAGATGCAACTCTGGGGTATTTGCCGCAAGACATTCCATTTTCCTGAGCAAAAATGTGATGTGAGTCACTACATTTGAGGTCCTTTCACATCAATTGAGAACTCTGTCTTTGGTTTTATGTGAATTAGGCTCCTCCTGTCAGTTTAAACATTTTATAATTCAGTGTGGATGTTTATATGACTACTGACTTTGACCATTATCATGTAAAAGAAAATGTCATTGTTTAGAAAATTGCTATTTCCTACTTCTCAGGCCTCTCCATTTTGCCAGTTCCATTTTCAATGACATGCAGCAAGCTGAATGCAATCAGGACAGTATTTGTCCTTCTGCTTCCAAGCAATTCTTTTAAAGTTCAAGTCCGATAAGTCACATATATTTCAATGCTTTACACCTCAGGGTGAAACTTTAGGCTGTCACCTAGGGCTTAGTGATAAAAGAAGGACTGATTAAAAGAGACTGACACTGCAGAGCTGATAGAGTTGAAGGACTCTAGGGGCTTCCATGCTATTAGAAATCAGTCATGATTTTCTTTCAAGAGGACTGTTTTGAACAATGAGATTTAAATATTAATTCAAAGCAACATTTGTTGCCCCGCTGCTCTGTGTATTTCTGGATGCCTCATTACAAAAATAATTTGATTGTCATCTGTATCTGTCAAATGGAAATTTAACAAAATTCTTTCTGTATTGTTGAACTTAAAGACATATCAGCATATTCAGAAATGACTTTGTACTAAATCCTACACAGGCAGACACTAGCTGAAAATTGAATGATTGCTACAGTAGCTTTTCAATGAGGAAGCATGATTTAAAGCCTGATTTGGATGCAACAAATTAATATTTACACCCATGCCAACTATACCATTTAACAACAAGTTTCCTGCTTAAAATTCAGTAATTACTGTACCCAGTAAAATATTAATACACTGCACTTACACAGTGCCTCAGTTACAGGATCCAAAAGTACTTTTTAAGCATTAATTCAGATTCACATAATCTCTGAGAGGAAGGGATGTGAGGAGCATTACACTTGATTTTTACAGCAGCTGAAGTAAGAAACAGGAATGCCACACTCCTGGCCCAAGGGCATACAGCAAGGCAGAAGCAGGGACAGGATGTGAACTTTGCAGTTGTTTCCAGCTGCTCTTCTGTCACCATTAAACTACAATCTTGTCCCCCAGTTTTTCCTTACAATGCCAGTTATGACCTTAGGGTAAGCGTTCATATCTTTCATTATCTTTGTCTAGACTTTAGACAAAGATTTGTCCATTGTGTTTAATATATTGAAAATTTGCATGAAAACCAGACTCCATTGCTACCTGTATGAAATCTAGCACAAATCTGACAATAAATAATTTACCATTTACATCTTCTAAGGACTGTTTAGTTTAACCATGTAAAATAATATTTTTCTCCTACTACTGGAACATACGTTAGATTGTTCTTCCTACCTAGGGATTAATGTCTGAACTGCCCAGCCTTAATTCAGTCAGGGAACAATCACACCAACAGTCACAGCTTGTCCAGCCTGAAAGGGACTTGAAATGTTTTAGTAGGTAAATAAAGGTAAGGCGTCAAATCCCTAAATTACCACTAATAATTATCAGATTACTGATAGTTTAGGTATTGATATCACATTATCATATTACTGAATTTTAGACTGAGATAGTGTCTCAGGTTGAAGACAGGTATCTGCTAGGAAAGGCAGAACCCTCCTTCAGAAACCTCCCCCACCCCCCCTCTCTCCAAATTACTGAAATTAAGTGGCCTTCAGGCAAGATATGGGGAGGAATGACAGTCCTTTACTGTCATTGAGTATAACAAGATACAAATGAACAATAACTACGGTATTAACAACAACAACAACTATAAAGAAAGAAAGAAAAAAGAAAAGGTCAGGGACACCCCCNAAAAACCAACTCGGCAAATGACCCCTTCTTCTTTTTCCTCCCCCTTCCCGGCCCAGCAAGCCTTTGTCTTGCAAATACACTTAAGCATCGGCCATCAGGTTCCCCCGCAACAAATGGGACAAAATTCCATAGGTAAAGAGAATGAAAAAAAAAAAAAAAAGGGACAACAGCCCAACCCCCCACAGAAAGTTGGGACTGCTCAGCCTGGAGAGAAGGTTGTATGGAGACCTCACAGCACCTTCCAGGGTCTGAAGGGGCTGCAGAGAAATTAGAGAGGGACAATTCCTCAGGAACTGGAGGGACAGGACACAGGGAATGGCTCCCACTGCCAGAGGGCAGGGCTGGATGGGATATTGGGCAGGAATTGTTCCCTGGGAGGGTGGGCAGGCCCTGGCACAGGGTGCCCAGAGCAGCTGTGGCTGCCCCTGGACCCCTGGCAGTGCCCAAGGCCAGGTTGGACACTGGGGCTGGGAGCAGCCTGGGACAGTGGCAGATGTCCCTGCGCATGGCAGGGGGTCGAATGGGATAGGCCTTCCAACTCAAATCACTCTGTGGTTCTATCATCCCACTTTAACAGCCTAAAGGTAATGTAAATTATTTGAAACCCTATCCTCATCATCCCAAAAAATGAGCTGTCTCTAATTTTTCCAGTCATTACCAACATGCAGTGCTAAGTCACCATTTTTCCAGAGCAGAATAAACAAAGAAGAAGAAGAAGAAAATAGGAATGGAGCTGCACACCTGTATAAGGAAAGATTTTAATACTGCACAGAAACAACTTATTAGAAGTTATCATTTCTAATCAGTCATGCAATTTTCAAAGATGTTATCCCCACTATTACCGTGCCATAAACTTTTCCTTTGGATAGGATTCTATTGTGAAAGTATTACGTGTAAATTGTTTTTAGCATTAGTTACCATTTCCTAGAAGCATCTTCCCTTTCTTCAAGGATAATTTATCAATATAGAACAATGACAAAATCTTATTCCCTTTGCCAAAAGGCTCTGAAAAAACCTTTTTTACTGTGATACCAAGCCTTTTAAAAATGCTGCTGCTGAAGGCTTTTAACTTTCAGTGTGTTTTCTTTAGTAATTTCATAAAATGTGTAATGTCACTTTATCTAGTTTCTTCATATCTCTTCCCCGTCTGTCTCTTTCTATAAAACACTTTCATGCATTGTTTAGCTGATGTCAAGAGCTCTGGAGAGCAGGTAAGTAGTTCTCACATTGCCTGCTTAGGCAATTCAAAGAACATTGGAATAACAGAATAAAACAGCAAAGAACAGTAAAAATCTGATGAGAGCTTAGAGTGCAAAGGGTGAACCTTTTACTTTCCTACAGCTTGAAACTGATTTTTTTTTAGCACAGGTATAGTTCTTACTGAACTGTAGCACTAAGTGAACATACATGATTTTAATAACCTTGCCACCAAAGCTTGCAAGGATTCAATCACCAAAAAATACAGACTTTTTTAAAACAGAAGCAGCTGGAAGGAAAGTTTAATTTTACTGAAGTATTACATCACTGTAGGAAGCTCACAAACTCACAAAGTACTGCTGATAAAGCTGATGAATAAATGGGAAAGGAGATAAATAGATGGAAGGAATCTGGCTGCCAAATATGCC
>VXBU01009667.1:13202-32377 GCA_013400315.1 Bombycilla garrulus | reverse complement strand
GGGAGGAGGGGGAAGAAGCTGAACCTCTTTATCTTTTTGTGAAAAGATAAACTAAAAAAAATCTTTTCAAGGGTATTGCTTCAAGAAAAGGCATTTTCTCTTTTTTGGTTTTGCAAGAAGGACTTGTTCAATGAGGGAACAGGTGGAGAGCTATTCTGAGTCCTGCCTTTTAGTGGGGAATAGAGCCGGATATTCCTGGCACCATCCGGACTGTAACAGACACAGGCTGCTGAAGAGCTGCAAACACAATGGGCTGAAGTGTTCTGCAACAGCTCCTCTTGCAGTTTTGTAACATAATGCCAATTGCTGATTTCATCTTTTTCTAGATCTAATTTTAGTTTTTACAGTTTATGCTGGGTCTGAGTAATGCAGTATATACAGCTCATCTTAAGACACCTCTCTGGCATCTTTGAATACTAAGCCACAACTTAAAAAAGTAAATTAGAAGGCCAAAGTGTGAGTTCTCATTCTTTTGACATGAGGTGTGAGACTCAGTTTGAAGCCTCCAAAATAGAGAGGAAATGGCCCTCTCAGCCATTCCTCTGGTTAGTTGTGTGTTCACATGCCGTTCATTTTGCCCAGTTTTATAGGTCCAGGAAAAGGTTTGGCAAATTCCATGCTCAGAGCTTGGCTGTGAGAGTCACATGACAGAGAACTTAACCTCCATAATTCTGATGGGAACACACCACTAATGAGAAACTAAAAGTACACATCAAATTTTTTGGCTCTTTGTAGAAGCCTGAGAAGTCTGTTATGACCAATTTAGAATGCACTTAAAAGAAAATGGTTTTAGGAGATGACTGATAAAATGACATTCAGTCATTCAGTCAGATCCACCACTGCTCTTCACCTTGCAGTCACTTCATTCTCCTCTTAAATCCTGCAAAATCAGTGCTGAAGATGTAACAGTTTTAATGGTTGGTTAAACAATTCTTCCCAAACCAGAATTTCAAGCTGGAAACATTTTTTCAATAAATATTATGTATTGCTATAGGTTCAAAAAAGGGTTTCCATATGTTATTAGTAGCATAAAAAATAATAAATGAAATTCTTAATCAAGGTTGATGCCAAAAGTGTGTAATATGCTGAACAATTTTTATTTTATAAAACATTCTTAGTGGAACTACATGTATTTTTTTTTCCTTATCTTGATTTATTCCTCCAAAGAGCATCCTAAAGGACAGGTAATTTCTAGGGCAGATGAACTGGAGTTAGGACAAGGCTGACAAGGACAGACTGTCTGCCATGGAGGACAAATCACCATAATATATCAAGAACAATGCAGTACTTTTCAGAAGCATCCATCACATCAGTTTATTAGGAATAGCTAAGTCTATAATGAAATCCAAATTTTTAATTCCCAAGACTTGATTAGCTTTTACTTCCTCTACTAAAATTGTTAATTTTTCAAAATCTCTTGAAGAAAGCTAATTAGTTCACTTTCAAAGTTGCCCTAAAGAAACAATAAATGCTACAAAGAAAAACAATGCTAGAAAGAAGAGTATTGTCACATGGGAGGAGAGGTTTTCATGCATGAACCTCAGAGAAGAGAAGGCAGATTTTCAGGCTAGACCAATTAGCAGTAAGTATTTCAAAAAGTAGAATTAACAAGAGAAAAATAATTAATGAAAGGACTTTTGCATTCAAAGGGAAACCTGTTCATTTAAGTTAGCAAAGAATTTCTTATGCTTTAGAGGACTAAAATATCCAATTATTAGTAATTTTCCATGGCATGAAAACTAATACACCAAAGAAGAAATATTGTCCTCTAAATTATATATTAAGATAAGAAATTAACCCATGAACTTTTTGCACAAGTGCATCTGAAATACTCTGCAGGTCTGAGAACACAGTCAGCTATTTGAATAATCGATAAAATGTGGAGAATTGCGAAGAAAGTGTGACTAAAGTGAAAGGCTCCTGCTGGGGGAGTAAATGGCTCTAAAACAACTGGCCTGGGGAGTGTGATAAAGTGTGGCAGCCTGCTCACTGCAGAACACCCACTGCCTTCTGTGATTTTACATCTCTGATATCACTTTAGATTTTCTTTTTTTCCCAGCATTGCATGTACTCCATCCTGTTCAGATTTCACATGGTAAATACAGTTCTGTAGCTTGGATATGGGTCTGCTGTTGTGAAAAAAAAAAAGCAAAATAAGCCTGTAGATGATGAAGCAAAAAACCAACAGACCTAGTTTGAAAGCCACTAAATATCCACTTCCAGGAAATATCAGAATCATTATTTTATAGCTGCCCTCAAAAGCTCTTAGAAACAAAAAAAAAAAAAAAGTGATTTTGAGTTATGAGCTAGAAGTTGAATTACTATTTGTATTCACCACTTATTGTGTATGAATCAATGAGAAATGGAATTAAGTGTTAAAACTGAATATGGTAAGTCCTGTCATAGAATCACAGAATTATGGCATGGTTTGGGCTGGAAGGGAAATTGAAGACCATCCCATTCCACCTGCTGCCCTGTATAGGGACACCTCCCACTGTCCCAGGCTGCTCCAAGCCCCAGTGTCCAGCCTGGCCTTGGGCACTGCCAGGGATCCAGGGGCAGCCACAGCTGCTCTGGGCACCCTGTGCCAGGGCCTGCCCACCCTCCCAAGGAACAATTCCTGCCCAATATCCCATCCAGCCCTGCCCTCTGGCAGTGGGAGCCATTCCCTGTGTCCTGTCCCTCCAGCCCTTGTCAATTGTCTCTCTCCATCTTTCCTGCAGTTCCTTCAGGCCCTGCAAGGCCACACTGAGGTCACCCCAAAGCTTCTCCTCTCCAGGCTGAGCAGCCCCAGCCCTCCCAGCCTGGCTCCACAGGGGAAGTGCTCCTGTTGCCTCAGAGTCTCTGAGGCCTCCTTTGGACCTACAGGATTTTTCCATTGCTCTCTGTATTGCAAGGAGGACCAGTTACTAGAGAGTGTTTGTCAAACCACAACTTCTACAACTTCATGCTTCTAACTCCAGGGGCTTGCCAAAAATAGAGAAAAAGAACCATCTATTTTTTTACTCAGCAATATAAAGATATAAAACCAGTCGGAGCAGACATAAAATATTCCTCTGCAAAAGTACCTCATTAGAAGTTTTTTTAAATTTATTTTTAACTTATGCTCACTTTATATTAAAATCTCATTAAATTAGTTAAAAAGTCAACTCTAAGACCGCCCTGGAACTTTCATTTCTTTTTACATTGCTCCAGTATTTGTCTTAGGGTTTTTTCTTTTTTTGGGAAGTGGGTTTTTTTTGTTTGTTTATTTGTTTGTGGGGATTTTTGTGGGGTTTTATTGTTGTTGTTGTTTTTTGGTTTTTTGGTTTGTTTTTTGGGGGTTGGGTGTGTTGGGGGTTTGTTTGTTTGTTTGCTTTTTCTTTTCTTTGTTTTTTAAGTAACTCAGGATCACTAGGGCAGAGGGTATACAGATAATTTTTTTGATATTATACTTTATTATGTAAATACAGGAGAATAACACATCTAAAAACATTCAGTGGTGAAGTTCACTCATGCAGTTAGACCTGTTGAGGTATAGAAATCCTTTTCCAGCTTCTCTGAATTATTACAACCAGCAGCATTCTGTCTGTTTGGTCAGTAGCTTGTAATTAATAGCGAGTTTAAGGAATATCTTGATTAATCATTTAACAGACTTTATAACTTCATTTCTTTTCACTGTGGGCAAAGAGAAGGAAGGTGCAGAGAAACTGAATTAGCTGAGGAACCATGTTACAGAACACAATACAAGAGTCACTATGTGCTTTACCTCACTGCCTCTGCAAAGTGTATATATGATCCTAATTCCCAAACTAAGCTGCACATCCAGAAGCCTGCCAAAATTTGCTAATCACTAGAAAACATGTAACTTACTCTGCAGTCACTAGTTAACAGTTGGCAGGAGCACAGCCTTTGGTTTGGAATTGATTTTACATTTGTTCAAGGATGGCATTCGTGCTGACAAGCGAGACCAGATAATTCAGATTTATCAGTTCTGACTTGCTGAATAACCATGTCAGAGAGATGATGGATGGCTCCCAAACTGGCACTACGATACTACTTTAAGAAGGTGATAAATAAAAAAATTACCCCACTCTGTGCTGCATAGGTTAATATTCCAAAATGTTAAATGGCATTATCACAGAATCATGGAATTATTTGGGCTGGAAGGGACCTCAAAGCTCATCTAGTCCTATCCCCTCCCACTGTCCCAGGCTGCTCCAGGCCCCAGTGTCCAGCCTGGCCTTGGACACTGCCAGGGATCCAGGGGCAGCCACAGCTGCTCTGGGCACCCTGTGCCAGGGCCTGCCCACCCTCCCAGGGAACAATTCCTGCCCAATATCCAATCTAATTCACCTCCCTGTCAGTGTGAAGCCGTTGCCTCTTGTCCTGTGACTTCAGGCCCTTGGAAGTAGTTTCTCTCCATCTTTCTTATAGCTTCCTTTCAGGATGCCAATATCTTCCCAAACCTGTAAAGATTCAAAATTTGATAAAACACCTATTTGAACTACAGCAATTAAGCTACAATTGAACTACAGCAAATAAGAAACACTGAGGACTTCATGCCATGAAAGACATGAGACTTAAATCAGCTTGGAGTAGTCATTACTCTTAGCAGACAACTCACACAAAGAACTCCCACCAGTCCCCCAAGCCATTGCCCACAGAGACAACGAAAGCAAAGTTCATTTCTGACACTGGCATAACGGCCCCTGATTTTGTCTGAAATGACAGTTTCATCATCAGTGACATTTGTGATCAAGAATGGAGCAGATCTTTCAGCTGCCTTGGGGGCCGAGGGCATGTGGGGAGGAAGGCCATCATCTTTGGCTGTGTGCCATCTGTGAGGAGAACAGGACTCTGAAGAGCAGCCTGTGGCTATGGCTTACAGGACCTGGGAGAGCATGAGGAGGTCCTGGATCACAGGATGTTGCATTCTGTTATGCTAAGGAATACTTCACTGAGTCCAGGAAGGACTATCTGAGCATATCAGGCCTGAGGAACATGGCCCAAATTGTGGAAATCATATAAATTAATCAAGTTCTGCATATATTTTATTCATTTCTGCTATCATCATTGCCCAGGGAGGGGCTGCAATTAACAGACATTCTGTAGAAATATTTACAGAAAACATATTTACAGAAAACTACTTACAGGAGAAAAGTATTGCAATTATTAATTCAGCTGTCATCTCTCTAATGGTTTATGTAATAATTAGCAAAAATCCACAAAACATTAATAGGGAATATATAACTATTTAATTCTCTTTTATTCTTACAGGGACAGAAATGCACACCTTGCTTTTTTGAAAAGTGATGTACTTCAATCTTGAACTATTCAAGGACATTGACTTGTAAAATTCTGTATTCATGAAAGGCTTGTATTTTTTTTTGTAAATTATCAGTTTCAATCTTTTTTTATAGGCCAGGAATATCCTTCTACAATTTGACTCTGGGCACACTATCTCAGAGTTGAGAAAACAGAGTCCTATAAGAACCAAAGGTTTTAATAGTGCTAAAGAGACAGAATTAGCAGTTTTTTTCATTAAGTTTTCCTGTGCCTGGTTTAAAACTCAAAGTACCTCTCTCTAACAGTCTATTAATACAGTATTTGAATCACTGTAAATGTTCATAACCTCTCAAATGTAGCATTTAGTATTTAATTACCAACTCAGGAATAGACATCCTAAGCCTCACAAGAGAAGATAATAGTCAAGAACAATTCCATATTATACTTTATAAGCATGAGACAGACATTGTTACTGAACATTGTTGACACATTTCTCTCTTATTCAGCTCTATAAACAACTACTCAATAAATGTCATAAAGAGCAAATTTTGTGTAAAATAGATTCCTTCATAAAATAAGAGCTATGTAAAAGCAATCACCATTTGGACAACTTGTCCTCAAAATTCTTAATATTATGTTGGTTTAAAAAAAGGGAGCAATTCAGTATTAAAAATCAGACCTTCTACCTCTACATAGATTCTGACCACCTGGAGAGACAGACACATATGCAAATACAGAAATGATGAATTGATTACTTATAGATGTTTGGGAAAGATAACCACTTCTCCCTAAAACATATATTTCCGGTTGTAAGTGTCACTGACCATAATCTGTGTGTAACTTAGAGCCACATTTTAAAGTACAATAAATTAAATACTATAAAAGTGATTTAGGCAATAATTATTGATAACTAGATAATGAGACTCTCATGTGAAAATCCATAATTCCTGAGTTTAGTACAACACCCAGCACTAAATTTGGAAACACTCCCATGTGGGATAACACAGCTATAGATCTCTATACCACTTGTTTCATCAAATAAGTTGTTCTTACATTGCCATACCATGATTTGCAAAGTAACTCATTAAAGGTACACACAAATGGATTCTAAATTTGTTATTTTACCAGGAATCCTATGTCCCCAAGTCACAAAACTGTTTCAGCTTTTGTTTGACTGCCAGGAAATCCTTGAAGGTTAAACATCTAACTCAGTAGAACTCTTAAGACCTATCACAAAATTACTCCCTCAGTATCGTGTCAAGAGAAGAGAACCATCTGTTCTAAGGTAACACTAAAGTGTCCAAGGATGATTCCAAGACTTTTCTGGCGTAAATAATACAAACACCCTGAAAGAATAGCACTCAGCTACAGGAACAGATCCACTGCAGCATTCCAAGATTCAGTGTGAATCCCTTGGGATTGCTCGTAGTCTGTCTACTGCAAATTTGAGAGAGACGCATAAGACCACTTTCTTTTTTGTACCTTAAAAAGGTATTAAAATAATGTTTTCTCTTTGTCTTTTTTTTTAATCTATTCCTTGCTAACATCCACACTCATTTCACAAGGTTCAAAGGTGAAATATCAATGGACTTTTTAAAAAATACAAGTAGAAGCACATAAAGAAGAAGTTCTAAAAGATAAATTTATACTGCAAACTGGGACAGTAGGAAACTCCAGCTCATAGGAGGCTCCATGTAGTTCTATTGACTTCAATAAAGCTGTGCTGGTTTATGGTAGCCAAGAATTTGTTCATCCATTCCTGAAACTATGCCTTCATGTATCTTTACAGTTACCACTGCAGCATCTGAGTCAAGCAGATCAAAGTAGAAAGCCAAGTTCCAAATCCCCTCATGACAACAGCTTTAAACTGAGAAAGATTTTAAAGACATTAGTACAGCTTTAAACTGTTATAGAATACTCACTTTGTAATTGAAATAATCTCCTTAAACAGGTTAAAATCTCAGAAGCAGCAGTCCTGTCTAAAATTCACTTAAAAGGACTGCTAACTTCTGCATGCAGTTTATGGGTGAGGTTCAGCTTGTCCCTTCTCCGGGTGAGTGCTTGGATCCATGTCCAGCCCCACTTGAGGACTTAAGTGCTTGTCTTAAAGTCTGTACTGAAGTATAGGATACATTCCTCAGATGTACTGAACCACCACATTATTCTTACCAATCATACCGGTAATGATTCTCCAGAGACTAAACAAAATAATTTCTGAGGTTTATTGATTCTGAAAGAGTATCAGTGAGGCAGAGTGCTTCAAAAGTCCATTAGCTCAGTCTACTAAAAGGAAGAAGAACAGTAACATAAAATAGATGGGTCTGAAGCATCAACAACAGCATGAAACTCCCTGTAGACTCCAGAGCAGCTGGAAATAGAGAATCCACAACAATATTCCCTCCTTTTGCAAGGCTTCACAGTCCCAATCCATAGGACCTGGGACAGAGATGAGACCATGGAAACTCTTGAAGGAGCATGTTCGGATGGGGAGGCAGAGGCAAAGGCAGAACAACTGTTCAGAGAAGCTTTTGGTTTCTTTTCATATAAGTTTGAAGTTTTTGTTTCATTAAAAGAAGCTGGAAAAAAAGCCCTAGCTTTTGACACTTCCACTGGAGCCTCGCTGCCCTACACGTTCTCATTGGAGAGGGACAATTCCTCAGGAACTGGAGGTACAGGACACAGGGAATGGCTCCCATTGCCAGGGCTGGATGGGATATTGGGCAGGAATTGTTCCTGGCAGGGTGGGCAGGCCCTGGCACAGGGTGCCCAGAGCAGCTGTGGCTGCCCCTGGATCCCTGGCAGTGCCCAAGGCCAGGTTGGACACTGGGGGTTGGAGCAGCCTGGGACAGTGGGAGGTGTTCCTGCAGGGGTGGAACTAGAGGAGCTTTAAGGCTCTTCCGACCCAAACCATTCCATGATTCTGTAATGTCTATGTGCATGATCACAGTAAAATCCTTTCCCTTGAGCTCAGCTGTGGTTCAGTGACAGTAACTCATGTTGCCACTTGGTACAGAAATGGGACATTTCTAGATCCTTTGCTGTTAAATATTCTCCGAGAACTTGTTCACCAGACCATGACTTTCTGACATTTAAAATGCAGTGTGAGACATTACTTCTTGGTCAAACATTTGTGTCATGTTATGACTGCTCTTAATTATTTATTGTGGTTGTTTCAGATGATGCAAGGTCTGGGAATGCTTAGCCTGTCAATTTAATGTTTGCTGGTTTAGGTTTTTCCTCAGGATTGCTCTGATGACATTAGGAAGGGAACATAAAACAAATCAATAAACAATCTACTGCAAACTATGATAAAGATGCTGCATTTGCACATACAAAAAGCCTCAGGTTCATTTGATTATTTTTAAATTATTCTAAACTGAATGATTTTTCTTCTCATATGAAAGCCAACCTCTTTAGCAGCAAAGAGCAATTAAAGTGAGAAAAGTTCTGCTCTGCCTTCTACTCCACAGTTCTTGCTATTGAGTCGCCACTAACCCACACTGCTGTACCAAGAGGTTTATTTGAAATATTTCTCATTAAAAAGATGATTCACACAGCCATGCTTAGTTTGAGGTCTAACAAAGACATAACCAGGGTTGGTCTGGCTGTGACTAAGGCAGAACTGAAAGAACTGCATTAATGAAAGTGCAACTTTATTCAATACAGGAACAATCAGGAAAGGAAGATGCAGGGAAAATAAACATACAACAGGACTCACTAAATAATCTTCAGGCAGAACCTGAGATGGAGAGCATTTGATATCAGCACTAAAACATGCTGACACTTAATTCTCTCCTGCTCTTCCAAGTCACTTTTGAGAACTCTCTCCACAATGTGTCACTGGATTTGTCTTTCATGTGCTCTTAATGGGAACAATAGAATGATGGCATTGTCTCTGACAGTGCCTAATCTGTACAATGGCAATTTGAATAAATTTAGTTCCTACCTATTATTTTAGGTGACAGCTGCCAACCCCCACTCCCAGTCTACAGTGTCATTCCAAAGGCACAGAATATGAAATTTCATATTCCTTCAGCTTTGCAAGAAGACAAGAATTTGGAAAGAGATAATTCCCACAGCTGCTATTGTTTTTGCCAAAGGTCTCCCTAAATCTGTGCTGGATCAGTACTCCTGATTTAGCAGTGCCATGTTGCTCAGTGTAGAACTGGGGGACAGGAAAGCAGTCAGGCTTTAGACATCTTAGTTCTGCAAGAGGAAGGACAGCAAGGACAAAGACAGCGTACAAAGCGGGAGGCCACTCCAACAATTTGTATTTAGATGTCTTTGAGGCAAGTCATCAACAAAAAGTACTCTTAGACACCCAGAAATTGCTGGAAGACTTTACATCACATGGCCAGTTCAGGATACCAAATCACAAAAATTGAAACATAGGTAAACATTTATGGTATGTATCCCTCATCAGAAGTAACAGTATTATTCTCTGCTGATTTTTAGTATAAAACTTGGCTTGAGAGCTGGATAATAAATAAATTAAACAAGAAAAATACTCCAGATACTACTAGAGTAGATAATTATGTGAGATGTTTGTTTATTTATATACGTGTAGCAGTGCACCTCCCAGGACAGGGTGCCCAGATTGGATAGGGACTTGGAGTTCTCTTTTTTCCCCGTAAAAGGTGAAAAAGCCAGAACTTTCTTTCTCAATTTGAAAGTGTTCTGAGCCAGGACACCTCATAGGACCCCTTGGACTTCACTTTAAACTTCAGATTACCTGGTTGGACAAGTGCCAGAAGCCCTGCCTGGAAAATTACTACTAAAAGCACTGGACAAAGGAACCTCGACGGCATTTTGGGGGTGTTTTAGCAGACAAGGACCTCCTTGACTCTGGCACTGTTTTTTCTCTGTAGAGAGTTTGTTATTTTCACAGTTAATAAACCTTTTTGTTTCCAACACCACCTGAGGTGCCAATCCCCCTTATTTTATGCCATTGGGATTTTCAAGATAAAAACCCAAACAGTGATAGACGCTCTGAGGGCTCATAACATCTGGCCCGAGGAGAATTCTATCATATATGGATTAAATAATCCAGAAATATTGCTATTCACTTTCAGGAGAAAGCAGTTTCTCCTGCCAATAAAGAAGCATGAATTAATACATTCAGGTTGAAGACACCACTGAAGTACAAAGTTGGAAAAATTGCTGCTTCTGGAAATTTAGGTTATTTTCCTATTTTAGGTGAATGCAGCTTCTGATGAATTTGTCAGTATCATCACTGACTTTCTTAAGGGTATGAAAAACATATATGTTTCACATTATGTGTGGACCTAAATTTTCAAATGTGTTGGATTTATCCCTTTAAATTAGAGATAGAATTATAGCATCTGATTTCACTCTTAAAAAAAAAATATATAAAACTGCACATCAGAAACGAGCTTGTAGACTGAAAAATGAGAACTCTTTCTTTTTGAAGGGACTGGATGACTACACTGAAGACAAAGCATGGTAACTAATGGCACAGAACCACAACCTAATTGAAATGCAAATTCAATTCTGGTGCTGCAGAGTGCCAGGGAATATTTGGCTTACTGTAAGAAAACTAACCTTGAGAATTCAATTTCCTTGTCCAAGAAGTATCTCGGACTAATCTCACAGTGTAGTTCATTTGTAATTAGTGATCAGTCAGGGAAATTTCCATATTCATTACCAAAAATTAGTGACTGTTTTAAGGGACCAATAAAAAAAAATACAGATCCATGCTTCTAATTTAGTCTTAGTACAGTGGGATCCTTTCCTCCCCGTTCTTATAGAAAACTAACTAAAGTATGCAACTAATGTACTCTGATTTCCACATCATGCTGCTTCTTAGATATAGTAGAAACCTTTCACATTTTGAATTCTAAAATATTCTGGACTTTTTAGTTTTCCAGAAATTCTTTAAACATTTACAATCTTGCTAGAACAGGGGTTCCTGTGAGGAGTGGGCAAGGACTCTGAGCTTGTCTAGTCTGGAGAAAAGGAGGCTGAGGAGGGGGTGACCTCACTGCTCTCTGCAGCTTCCTGGAGGGCACATGAGAGGAGTAGTGAGAAAAATCTGGAAAAATTTTATTCTCTTATATACCACAGCAAGCACGCTTAGACATAATTTTGTGAGCATGGCTTCTTAATTGATTTCTTCACAAGACCTCTCTAGAGGCTGGAAAACCTTGTCTCAAATCACACCTTTTTAATATTCCAATGCTCCTTGCACATACATTAGAACAGGTCAGTAGCAGGAGGGTAACATCCCCTTTTCCCATCACTTTTTGGGCGTTAAGAAAAAGTCTTCAGAAGAATAAGGAACACTTGAGTTAAATACCAAGAGAGAGAGAAATAAAGGTTTTGAGGAGAAGGAGCAGTGATACAGAGGATGGACTGGCAGATTATGAAGCCCAAATTCATAGAAACCTCTATGAATAGATTAGGCAAGCATGAAATATTGCTATAGCTATAGCTAGAAATCTTGCCAGCCCTCTGCTGAGGGAGAGGAGTGTCTGCATGGAAGCTTTTCTGCCCGTTTAGATAGCACATGGTTGTTGTACACATACTCCCTTATCCCACCCCGACATTATAAGCACTTGGAGACCCATATTGCAGCAATTTTCAAAATTAAAAGAACATATTGCTGGGTGACATTAGATATAGTCCAGCTGCAGTATCCAAAGTGCCTCATATTCTCTCTGAGATCCAAATCCTTACATGTCCTCTCTGCAGTGTGCTGACCTTCGGGGCTACATTAAATCCATACAATCCTTAGGCATTGTCCAGGGCCTTTAACACTACAAAATAAGGCCAGTGAGAAATCTACCTCTTCTCAGACAATTTCTCTCTACTTGTTAAAGGACCTCTACAGGGAAGCAGCTGTTGATCAGTCTCCCAGGCACTGAGGTATTTCCAGCCTCTAAATCTCCACAGATACTTCACAACAGCAGTTCAGACTTCTCAGATTTTAGATCTCTTCAATCACAGCACTTTCTGATTTTCCTGAAGGATCAAAGTTTGTTATCATTATATTGTAACATAAATATACTTGACTTAACAGGGATCAAATTAATTTTCTATTACCTTAATGTACCTTCTTTAAAATGACGATATTCAGCTCATAGTAAGGACAGTAAAAAAAGAACATCCTCAAACAAAGGTAAGAAGTGCTTGAAGGGAAGAAATCCTTGCATTTTCAGCTAGCGAAGGTCTAGGTGTGGAAACAGTGAATTACATTTTGTTGAAATTGTGTTTCACCTTTAAAGAATAAAACAGCTTTTCTTAAAACTGGATATAGGCTTGGGATACAATATATGTGTGTTTGAGAAATAACAACTCCATTAAATCTATCTTTAAATAGAGAAAAAAGAAATCTCTTGTAAATATAGAGTGAAATATCATTTGTTTTGACAAAAATAAGTTCTACAGTCAATAAAAACTAATATGATGTAGCAGAAAATGCTGTATTTTTAGTTCATTGCTATTTTGTCCACAAGTTTAATGCAAATACTCGTATAAGAGTGCAGAGGAACAAGAGATGAGAGAAATATAGAACTATCATATATATATTTCTATAAAACAAAAATTCCCCAAAATTTCTCCTCCAAAATCCCATCAAATCCCAAAAAACCCTGCAAAATAATTCCATCAAATCCCAAAAAATTCCCCAAAAAAACTGCAAATAATTGAAAAAATAGAAATAAAATTCCCCCAAATTTCTCCTCCAAAATCCCATCAAATCCCAAAATGACTATGTTCTTTCTTTACAACATCTTCTGGCCAGTGCTGCCTGAAGCTGAAGCAGGAAGATAAAATGCCATAACCCCCTGTTCTGTTCTTCTTAGGGTATAGACGAGCATTTTCTTATCTAACCCTCCCACTGGAAGAGGTGCAGTGCTGGGCCAGCCCAACAGTCCAGCTCAGCAGCAGTAAAAGATATTTCTGGAAATCAGAAAAGCTCAGCTACTTTCTGCAATCCATTCTGTCCCCCCACAGGCACTGGAGTAAGGAAGAGGTAATCTCTGCCTTCCTTCTTTCCAAATAAGATTTGTCTTATATTAAACCTGTTGACACTCTCTCAACCATCTCCTGGGGAAAAGAAATCCAGGAATTCATTGGGTGCGGTGTAAAGAAGTTCTGTCTCTGTTTAGAGAACATCTTCTCTGGCCCCTTTAGTCACCAAGAGTCTGTCACACTGGCTGTCCAAACAGATAGATCTGTACATCTAGTTATAGTTATAGTTATATAGTTATAGTTATATAGTTATATAGTTATATAGTTATAGTTATAGTTATAGTTATAGTTATAGTTATAGTTATAGTTATAGTTATAGTTATAGTTACAGTTACAGTTACAGTTACAGTTATAGTTACAGTTATAGTTACAGTTATAGTTACAGTTATATAAGCTCAATGCAAGACTTTGTTAGAGGGCTGCTGTTCCCAGGCATGCACTGTGGAGTTGATCTGCACAAGCACAGTTCCCTTTTTTAAACATTCAGAGCAGAACAAAATGCTGGATAACTGTATCAATACTTCCTACTGCTCAGGAAACTTTCCAGAGGAAAGAGAAAGGAAATTCCTCAACCTACGAGGAATACTGTAAGTCCACACAGATCTCTAAAATCTAATGATCAAGCAAAACTGGTACAAACAAACAAACAAACAAACCAAAACAAAAATACAAAACCAACAAAAAAACTGGTACCAAATATTTATTTTAGTGAAAGGAAGAATGTGTAGATGATACAGCTAATTCCCTAAATAAATTACTTTAATTCTTAAGCAATGTCTCAGAGCATTCAGTGGGTTTCTAGAGTCAGATTTCATATTTGATTATGTGTTGCAGAAATTCTTTATGATTCTCTTAAAATGTACCATAATGTTTATGATGAAACAAGCAATACTTACTCTTCTCTTAGAATTCCACTGGAATTTTACTGCAATTACTTTGCATGTTTTATACAAATTTTCTATTAAACATACCTTAGAAGTTTTAGAATAAAACTAAATTTTTTTACAGTACTAAAATCCTGTATATATTGTCTGGGTTTTGAAAGACAGGTGCCCGCCAAGGAAGGCAGGACCCCCTCCCGGAACAGAAAAATGCAAACCCCCTCCCTCCAAATTATTTAAAGGGGCTCTCAGGAAAAAATATGAGGATAGGAATAACAGTTCTTTAATAAGTATAAACAAAATAAAATAAAACAAAAAAACCCCAACAAACTACAACCTAATAGGAAAATTAGAACAAGATGCAGTATTTATAAAAACAAAGCCTGACAGTTAGAATACAACCTGACACCCTGTCAGTCAGGGTGTTGGTAGCAGTCCAGTTTGAATGGTGGCTCCAGTAGTGCTCCTGGAGTGACAGATGGTNAGTCATGTGGTGGGTCCTTAATGGCCCATTAAACAGGAATGGCTCCCGGAGGGAGTTATCTATGACTCAAAGGACAAGGTGTTAATGGCCCATTAACAGGAGATGGTCTGGGGGAGGAGGTAAGGAAAACACTGCCCCTCCTGATTTTAACAGTTCATGAAGATTGAGATAGAATACAGACCTTCTGGAATATGTTACATTGTAACCTAGGACAATATTATGAACACTGTGTCTTTAATAGACTGGTTTCTGTAGACTCTTCTGTACTCATTTAATTTCAC
The DNA here is from genome assembly GCA_013400315.1 of Bombycilla garrulus. Classification (NCBI taxonomy): domain Eukaryota; kingdom Metazoa; phylum Chordata; class Aves; order Passeriformes; family Bombycillidae; genus Bombycilla; species Bombycilla garrulus. The sequence goes on along the minus strand of VXBU01009667.1, from coordinate 17,471 downwards.
AGAAACATCATTATTACAAGGATAAAACTATATGTAAATCAAAGACTTTGCAGCAATGAAAGCAAGATTTTGGAGCTGTTTCAATGTACAGCCTTGTTATGAAGTTCATAAAAAGCCATGTCAGGCCCTGATAACACTTGGCAATAAATGCCAATCCCAGCTGTTCCAAATACAAGGATCATTGGCTCCTAAACAATCACCCTCAGCCATGAAGCAGAAGGATTGGGCCTGCCTCGGTTCTGAATTTTGAGCTGGTGAGGTCCTGAATTCTCTATCTTTTTTTGAGGAAAATATTCTCAATTGTTTTCTCTGGTTATTTCTGCAGGAAGTATGCTTTGGGAGGAGGAAAGGCAGTGTTTTGATACCACAGAAGATCCAGGGGCAAACACTGAGCAAAACCATTCCTGCACTAAGCAAAGTCTAAACAGCAGGAAGAGCACAATCCCTGAGGTTTCTAAATCAATATATCTGGACAGATGCAATGGCCAACTCCAGTAGGGTCAGTGTGGGAGGAGGAAGAACCAAGACCAGAACTGAAGCTTAGCAGAAATCATTCCTTAGGGGAGTCTCGTGTGAGAGCTTTTCTCTGCTCTACCAATCATTCTGTAAATGTTGGAATGTTCCAGAGAGAGGATTTGACAGGCATTTCTGTAAGTGTAAAATTACAAAAGTTTCCACTCTTCCAAATCACACCCAATGATAATCCAACTCCCCTAGTGGGGCCCTCTAAATATTCCAACCAGGCAAACAAAACAGAATTACTGGAATGCCATCTGTAAGCAAATTTTTGGAGTTTGAGCTCTTGCTTCAGTCAGGCACTGATCATTTGATAGCAGAGTTGTGTTTTCACAGTTGTAGGGGTGCCCATTAAAGCAAACAGCCTCCTGTTGACATGAAAATGTATGTATTGAGTCTGTAATGGGTGACACAATATAAATTGACATTTATAACCTACAGTACTTCAGAGAAGTGCAGCATAGAGCACAGTGATATCTCTAATAATCATAAGTGACAGATGCTTGCAGGGTTTCACATGCTTAACAACTGAGTAGAGAGGCAGCATTTATCCTGTATTAAACTGTTGCATTTTGGAATTGCCTTTAATTAAGGGGAAGGTAGGTTATTAAAAAGGAATGTATTTCACTGGATCATTTCCCTTTTGCAGTCCTCATATACAAGATGTGTTTTCAGAAAGCTTATTGCACTGGTCCTGTGAGGGGACAAGAGTCAGGGAAGCACAGCCTTACTTTAGACTGATATAATTGGCAAATACATCATATCATAGATTGAGGATTTTTTGGAAGTCAAAATTCCAATCCTCAGCGTTTATCACAACAGTCAAAGGCAGACACTTGGGGTGTAGGTGTAAATGTGAGGAAAAAAATTCAGGCTTGCAGAGTTCTTCTGAGGTAATTCCAGTAAAAAAGAAAACCAGAGGAGTAATGCAGTCTGGGGACCAGGGATCTGTGATACCCCTGATAGTTGCAGCATTCTCAGATACCGAAGTCCTGAGGGGAGCAGCTTACCCAGGGGATCTCCGGCAGGCTCCCAGCCACAGGCGATCCTATGCAAGCAAGACCTGTGGCCCAGGTGGTCAGTTCTTTTAGTGATTTCCAGCTCTTAGTGATTCAGCTTAGCTTGCTAGGATTTTGCCTTGGCTGATGCAGGGAGGAAGAGACGAGAAGAGCCATGTGGGGCTCCACAGAGGTGTATTTTATTGGCAGCTTCTGTGAAGGGGTCCAGTGACAGCTTCTTCTTCTGAACTGGGCAGAAGCAGGGGATTTTCTACGGTTAGTAGGGTTTGGGAAACAGGCCAACAGTGTAATGGTCAAGGGAATATAGCCAATGGTTTAGGGCCAAGGGAATGTAGCCAATAGTCTTGCAAAGAGATAAGAGGGTCAGGAAGAGGAGTTATTATTAGGCATTTCTTATCTCCGAGGAGGCCTAGCTCTGCGACTGCTACTGAGGAGTCAACAATTCTTTGTATTTTAGCATGCAAATGGTGGCTCTTGCTACAGTGGCAGAGCTACGGAAAATTCTATAGACAATAGCATTTTAAAAGGCTTTTCTGAAAGCTATCTTGTTTATAGTGGCATGGCTAAATTAATCCTGGCAGATGCTGGTCTGCTTGGTTGTGTTTATTTTGCTCATGCCCAAGTCAACTCCATAGGAATGGATTCATGTTGATCTTCTTAAAGATCAGCACTTTTAAAAAAAAATCCCTTTATTACACTTTAAAAAAAATCCTTTGAAATTAACAGTCACTTGTCTCTGCTTCCCAGAATGTTTTCTAAGATCAAGAAAAGCCTATCCTATTCAGTGTTCTTTACAGATTCATGGGGTTTTTTTGATGATTGTTTTCTCTTCATGACATAAATTAGTAAGTTCCAATAGTAAAGATCAGTATCTAAAGCACTATCTAAAAAGCATCTAAGCAGTATCTTAAAAAAATATAATTGAATTCATGATGGAAGATTTTTGGAGAAGGTAAGACTTTAAGAATTGAAATACAAATGAGGTGATGCAAGTGGTTCAATTTCAGGCAACTGAGTTTCCGTAAGTGCTAAAGGTTTGTTAACACCACCACTTTGTTTAGCTTTTTTGATATTTTATTTCCTTTTGCCTACTATTTTATGGTAAATTGTATTGTGTTTTAATTGCTTGCTTGACTTGATGGCATCTTAGTGGGGGCTCATGGGGGAGTTTTGTAACATTTTAAATAATTAATAGTAATTAATAGAGTGCATAAATCAAGCTCTCCTAATATTTTCTATATCTTCTGTGTACACCAATGCTTTCACATGAGTTTAGCTTGTCTTTTACAGTGTTTTAGGCTACTTATTTTTCCCCCATAAAATGTGAAATACCTACGATATTTTTTTTTTTTTTCTGTAATATGATGTGTTTAATACTCCAGGACAGCGTCAAATACATTTGAGACATTTTTATATCCCATTTAAATTTTAATAAAAATGCCACACTGGAAAAATAAGTTGTTACAAATTGGGAAAGGCAAATTTTGTCAGCCTTACATAAATAACTTACTGATACTGATTAAATAAGTGGGGGTCTACTTCAATTTATTCTTATGGCCTAAACCTGGACACAGAAGTCCAACTTTTTCTTCCTTTTAGGATGTACAATCTGCTCAAACCCACAGAAATCATAAAGTGTGGTTACTGGTGGAATGGCCTGAGATCATCCAACTGGAGTAAGGAAATCCTGTACGTGAAGCTAAATTTGTTTGGTGTCTTTAAGTCTGTAAAATTTGCTTATTTATGACTTGCCAGAACCTTGATCCACTGTATGTGGTTATTTGTAAAAACTGCACTTACATGTTCAGCCTTAGGATTTCTTTTATAAAGTGCTTTCCTACATTCAGCTGAAACATTTGATAGAAACCAAAAGTTTATTCCTGACCGGTGAGAACTTTTAAAGCACTTGCCTACACTATTGCATAAAAGCACCAAATAACTCCTATTTCTTTCACACCAGGAAAAATAAAGTGACAGCAAACTCTCGTTTTGTTTTTTTGGGTGATGTTTTGTGCTGGTTTTGCATTAATTTATTTTTTTGTAAGGAAGGAAAGGAATTACTACAATAAGTAATGCCCTGTAAGGACCTTGGCAACTTCCTTTAGACCTGACAAAAACCAAGCAGTGCCTAATTTTAAATACTGACACACTGTTAGACCTAAAATGTTAGATGCACCTTTGTGAACATACATGTGAAGAGGAAAAACTCCAGGAAGTGTTCTTTCTTTTTCCAGCCTGTGTACAGGTAACAGGGTGTGTCTTAGGTTGAAGACAGGTATCTGCCGGGGAAGGCAGAAAGCCTCCCTTAGAAACCGCCTCCCTCCGAATTATTAAAATTAAGTGGCCTTCAGGCAAGATATGGAGAGGAATAACAGTCCTTTACTAATGAGTATATTAAGATACAAATTAACAATAACTACGGTATTAACAACAACAACAACTACAAAAAAAACCAGGGACCCCTGCGGCAAAACCGGCGAGAGGGATGGGAGAAAGCCTTGCTTCACGAACCCCCGGCCAGTCCCGTCGTAGATGGCTCCGACAGGCCCTCTGAGGAGAAGGGAAGAACTCCGAGATGGAACGCAGGAATCCCCTGTGAGCAGCCGGTTCTGGGTGCTCTGGCAGGACTCTTAAGAAAACGCTGAGCTGGAACGTCAGGAATGAGCAGAAATCCTGTAGCAGTGGATGGACGAGATGTGTCAGCAGCTCCGCAGCAGTGCCGGGCAGGACGGCC
>VXBU01009667.1:0-12444 GCA_013400315.1 Bombycilla garrulus | reverse complement strand
TGGAGTGTTCAAATGTAGACATGAGCAAAAGCATCCGTGCTGAATAAACAGATGTTGAAGATGCTGAAGTAGCTGTAATTCTAAAAGAAGCATGAATAGAGAGAGAAGAGTGATGAAGACCCTTTGCCTCCAGGGAAAAAGAAGAAGACCTCTGTTCCCAGAGATGAAGATGATTTTAAAGATAGATGGAGAGAACCTTTGCTTTTGAACAGCTCATCCTTAGAAGTAGTACCCCCATGAGTTTGACATGGCCCAGGAGCACAGCTTTGGGAAGGCTGTGAAGATGGGAGGAGTTTCATGATTGCAGATTCCCAGGCAGATGCTATTCATGGAAAGTGAAGCCACCAGAAAACTATTTTTCTTTCTTGTGGAGAAGTCCCTGTAGCATGACAAGGGAGGCTCCTCTCCCTAGGTGAAAAAAACCTTTTTTTAAGGTAGTAACTGATGGAATTGTTTCTGTACATTGTCAGTGAGAAAGAGAAGAGGGTGTGGGGGAGGGAAGTACTCTGAAGGTTTTATTCTGATTCTTATTAGTCTTTTAGGCCTGTTTTTTATACCCTTTAAAGTTTGAGCCTGCTTTGCTGTTCTCCTAATCCTATCTTACAGCAGGAAATGAGTAAATATATTCTAGTAGGTGCACTGGCATGTAGCCAACACTGAACCCACCACATTCATTGGTGCATTGGCCAGGAGATTGAAATTGGCGAATCAAAAACCACTACACAAATTTAGTGTTTCTGCCCGGTTTCGAACTGAAACCACCACATTTATATTTGAACTTGGAAGTAATCAAATTTTTCTAATTTTCAGATGTGTTTATTATAATTTACATTCATGGAGTATTTCATCTGTCAGATTAATTTTCACCACTGATAAAATTATTGAATGCTAAAAATGTCCATATTTTCTTAAAACTACAGATCTCTGTTTATAAAAACAACTGTGTTATTATTCCTCGTGCTTTTAAAACTCAGAGATTAATGTACTCAAAGGCCACATGTGGGTATTCTCAAAAACAGGGTCTCTCCTGTTTTCTACAGTTATCACTATGGATACACAGGGTCTTTTCTGAGTATTTCCTTATTTCTCGTATTTCAAAATAGACCTCTGTCCCACTTGCCTTTTTTTGTACCAAACTATGCCTATATTAACATCTCTTTATTTATTAATTAAAGCTCCCTATTAAGAGAACATGAAGGAATAAATAATAACATCTGAGAAGTCTATGTAGCCACATTCAATTCAGGAAAAATATCACTCAATTACAGAAAAAAATCAGTCAGTCACAGAAAAAATCAGATTGAAAATGACCTCGTGAGGTCTATAGTCCAAACTCTTGCTTTAAGCAAGACTAACCCAAAGTTAGATCAGGCTCTTCATGACTTTTTCCTATTAAGCTTTGAAAATCCCCATGGATGGGGACACAGCATCTTCCTGGGCAATCTGTTCTTAATGCTTAACTACTCCCTAACAGAGATTTTTCTTATAGGCAACAGCTAAGTCCCTGAGCTTTTTCATCCTCTGTCCTCCTTTCGAAGAAGGAAGCCACAGATGAGGCAACAGGAAACTAGGAAACAATTGTAAGATAATTCACCCAAAAATGAAACACTGAAAAGACTCTTATGAACACTTAATGAAGTCAAAGTCTATGAAGGGCTGTTTCAAATGAATTTAGTCACAGAATCATGGAATGATTTGGGTTGGCAGGGACCATAAAGACCATCCAGTCCCATCCCTGCCATGGCAGGGACACTTGCCACTGTCCCAGGCTGCTCCAAGCCCCAGTGTCCAGCCTGGCCTTGGGCACTGCCAGGGATCCAGGGGCAGCCACAGCTGCTCTGGCACCCTGTGCCAGGGCCTGCCCACTCTCCCAGGGAGCAAATCCTGCCCAGTATCATCCATCCAGCCCTGCCCTCTGGCAGTGGGAGCCATTCCCTGTCCTGTCCCTCCATCCCTAGCTATTCCTCTTTCCATCTTTTCCTGTAGCTCCCTCTGGAAGGACAGAAGTGCATTTCCTGCAGGACCACCAAGGACTGAGGTCAGTCAGGTGTATCCCAGATTTAAAACACCAGTTAGGTTGTAGAAAGACAGAGGTACCCAGAATTGGTACACAAAGTGAAAAACAAAGATAAAGCGTCAAGTCCTGTCACTAAGAGAAAAACAGAGCAGCATTTAATACAAGGTTTTCAGACTTTTATGAATATGTGATGCTTGGGGTCTACTCACCAGCATGCCAATTTTCCTCCCTTTAGATTTTATGTCAAGATGAAGGGATCTTTCTCTTGAATACTTCTTTTCTTGCTACACTTAAGTTCATACCTTTATCATAAATTTCTTTTCAAAAACACAAGTGACAGAATTCAGACTTTGTTCAGCTGTGTCACTGACTTCCAATTGGGCAAGTATTTAATTCACTGCTTCTATTTTTAAACAATGCTGCTGAATAATTTAAGCGATTGGATGCTGAGCAGAGCATTTTTTTTAAATAACATTTTTCAAATGGTATCATTAGAAAGAGAATAATCCCTATAAGGTATCACACATAAACTCATCTCTTTTTTTCAACTACCAGAAAATTCATACTTAACACTCTTCTTATAAACATAAAGCAAAAACCACTGAGCAAATGCTGTGTCTCAGGATGGTTTCTGCATTTCCCCATGATTTTATGCAACTCCAAAAATCCTGTAAAAACAGGAAATGTGTGTTTCTTAACTTACGGAGAAAGATGTCTTAACTTTCATCTTGATATAAAAAGGACAATTTTTAGAGTTAAACAATCATTCCCTGGAACAACCTCTCCAGGGAGGTGGCAGAGTGCCCATCACTGGAGGTTTTAAAGATGTGATGGGAGGGTGGGATAGCTATACTCCTTTTCCCATGAAAAACTGAACACAATGATCTGAACACAATCCAATCTGGGCTGTTTTAGGCTTCTAGGAATTATCACAGCCAATTTCACTGGCTCCCTTCTTTCACCACAGGCACCTTCAGAGTAATAGGCATATGGCTCCTTAAGTCTTAATTATTCCTTAAGTCTTTACTATAGCCTTCAGAAGACTAAGAAAATAATGACAACCAGAAAGAGAAAAGAATCACCTGAACTTTTTGTCTCCATTTTGGCCATTTCTTGTGGCTTTCTTAAAGATATAAACAGATGAAGATGTATCTCTCCCTTCAGGTGCAAAGGATATGTGTAAGACCTCTGTGCATAATTTTTAAAATTAAAAGCAGCACCAAATTCTTCATTTTACTGAGGAGGTGTGCTCAGAACTGTAGACAACTGTCTCAGGCTTCTGGCCATGTACTGGTTATAAATAATGGCACTGATGGATCAACTGATCTCAACAGACATGGAATTGTTAGAAATTGACAGTTTTCCCAATGAAAGAGCAATGTCTGGCAGAGAAGAAACAAACGGGAACAAAGCCAAGACTGAAATAAGAAAGTTGGGAAAAGAGGGTCGTTAATATGTTTTGAAAGGGTGAAAGATACAAAGCAATGAAATTAAGATCCTCGTAAAATCGTACCTGATTTTGTCCATCCTTTCTGTCAGTGTTGCTCAGAATTGTGGTTTTGCTCTCTGAATTTGTCACAATATTTTGAAAAAAGAAAACTTAAACCCAGACTGACATAATAATGTAGGCCCTGTCATCAGTTGTGCTGCATCTGGGCACAACTGATCTTAGGATCTGACTCTATGGGGAAAACAGTCCTATCTCTAGCCCCGTGTTTAGAACTTGCCACAGAAGAGAGTGAAATAATGCAACAGAAACTCCTTGAGAAAGAGGAGGGCTCCTTCCCTGCTTTAGGGCACAGCTCAATTCACAGCCTGGCTACATAAATTGCAAGCTCATTCCTAGGAAAGTCAGCAAGGGGAAAAGACTGTAGCCATCTATCTGTGAAATGTAAAATACTAATGGAAAGTACATAAGACTTTTTAAATAGACAACACACCATTAACCTATTCTCCTCCATATTAGTTTATCAGGCTAAATTCAGATGCTGCCTTTACTCAGATGTTTTTATTTGCTGTTGCTCCCTTGAGAGAGGGGTAAAATACCAGGTAATCTAATCACCATGGAAAAAAAAACTGCTTCTAAGGAAGTCAAAGCCTGCCCTATTAATTCATATGATACAAAAGGCATTATAATTGCTATACCTCATTCCGTAGACAAAGATTATAGCGAGGACAGAAAATGCCCACAGATTAATCCATCACTCTGACACTATTTTTAATGAGTGGGAAATGCCAAAAATCTGACCTTTGCAATTCAAAACCTGTAATGTTATGCACCAGTTTGAACTACTCAGATATGGCATTCCCACCTAGGAGCTTGCCACTCATCCGACTTTTTAAATATATATTGCACATCACCCTGCACAGGTTAGAAATCATATATGCGTAATTTTTATTGGTTTTTAGAGCCAGAACAAGAGGATTTTCCATCTTCATTGCTTTTGAAATATCTTTCATTTGAACAAAAGCACAGTGTCCTAGTGACCCCTAGTGGGCATGTGAATTCAGAGGTAACAGGTTAATTTCATACCTGTCTGTGCCCATCAGATCAACGCCTTTAGAAAGATTGTGCTGGGCTGTTGTATGAGTTTGAATCTTTTTTCCACTATAAAAGCATACCATGAAGACCAGGACTGATTAATCGTTGTGAAGAAACAGTTAGTTCAGAGAAGACAAAACCAGATACAATTACTTGGGATATCTGATGGGACAGGAAGAGAGAATAGATTTGAGTAACTACTTCTGTTTTCTCCTCAGCACTGTGTAGGGTGATCTTGGGAAGGTTATTTTATGTATGTGGGCTTCAGTTTTTCTTGGAGATATTAACAGATTCTTAATAGATCACCTTCTCATGGAAGCACTGCACTGTAGCTGTACTGTTGTTTCAGTATTAGGTGCTGGTTAAAGAATAGTTGCTATATTTTTTTCAAGTATGTGTCAGTCACCTTCCTTCTCACTTGAATTACCAGTAAGAGTCTGGAGGGATCACGAGAAAGTAGCCTAATGAAATGTTTAAATTAAAGATGAACTGAAATAGGGATCTATCTCAAAACTCACTTTTCTTTAAAATGAACATAGTATTTTTGAATTTGAGGAATTCAGAAGTAATTTCTGGATTAGGGGGAGTACTTTGAACTCCTTACTGGACTTCCAAGTGCATTGTAACTCTCAGATTCTTTTAAGAAAATGTTTTCAGTTATATTCAAGTTTCACTAGCACAAAATGGGCAAAAGGACTAAACAATCAGGTTTACAACTTAAAAGTAACACAAATATTCACTTGTGCCTGGATGCCTTTTGCTTTTGGCATCCAGGCACAAGTACCAGAGCAGCAATTTTCCCCACCACTGGGTGAAGAGCTGGAGCCACAGTGTCAGGGATGGATATTGAGATTCAGAAGATTTGGGATGTGGCTTTTGAGGAAATTCAGCATTATTTTCACTCAAAATCAGACAGTTTGGGGGCTGGGTCAGCACAACCTTTAGTAGGAGTTGCCTCAACAATAAAACCCAAAAACTCAGTTTTCCCCAGTCGTGTGAGCTGGGACCCCAAACTGCCCTGCCCTGGGCTGAGCCCAGCATGGGCAGCAGGGGAGGGGATTCTGCCCCTGTGCCCCTGTGCTCAGCTGAGACCCCACCTGCAGAGCTGCCCCAGCCCTGGGCCCAGCACAGCAAGGACCTGGAGCTGCTGCAGAGAGCCCAGAGGAGGCACCAGGATGATCCCAGGGATGGAGCAGCTCTGCTGGGAGGAAAGGCTGGCACAGCTGGCATTGTTCAGCCTGGAGAGGAGAAGCTTTGGGGTGACCTCAGTGTGGCCTTGCAGGGCCTGAAGGAGCTGCAGGAAAGATGGAGAGAGACAATTGACAAGGGCTGGAGGGACAGGACACAGGGAATGGCTCCCACTGCCAGAGGGCAGGGCTGGATGGGATATTGGGCAGGAATCGTTCCCTGGCAGGGTGGGCAGCCCAGCAGGTGGCACAGGGTGCCCAGAGCAGCTGTGGCTGCCCCTGGATCCCTGGCAAATCCCAAAGCCCAAAGCCATGCTGGACACTGGAGCTTGGAGCAGCCTGGGATAGTGGGAGGTGTCCTTTCATTTTAATTCCATTCCATAGTTGGAGTGAGGTGATTTTTAAGGTCCATTCCAACACAAACAATTCTATGATTCCATAATAAAGAGTAAAATAGCACAAATTTCTTATTCCCTACTTAGCCAAGTTCTTCTCATAAAATAACATTTTTACAAAAGGAAGATAAAAAGCACATACAATTAATATCACAGTTTTAATGACATACTTAGACTTCTAAAGCAAATATTACCTGGTAGAATGGCTCCTCAGGAACATTACTCTCATAACTAATGTTGTGGGAGATGCAGATTAAGACTTTCTCCCTAAAATCCCTTTATGTAAATCATGGTAAAATCATTTAATCTCTCTAGGCATCAGTTGCTTCCCTCAAATTGCATAATCCTTCCTCTGCATGCTTTTTAAGAGCTGTTGGTTTTGTCTGCTTTTGAACTCTCCAAGCCCTGGGTTAGGATCTCATTGTATGCAGGTGCACCAGGGGGATCTTTGACAGCAAGGCCTCTATCCATGCCTATGCATCAAATAATAGATACCTCTCTCCTCAGTTTCTTTGTCCATTGTTTTGATTCCAGCATTTATTTATTTTACAGGAATGGCTTCATCTGTTTTGCAGGATGACTTTCAACCTTCCAAAAGCCAGAACCTCAAATACGTTCAGTGAAAATAAATAGCTACAGCACTGCATACACATTCTGCAATCACAGAAATCAATACAAGATAATTTTAACATTTCTTTAAAGAAATGGAATTCTGTTAAAAAACATGTATCAAGATATGCTTTATTACAAAACAAAGCTTCAAAAAGCCAACATTATTGTTCTTCAGGTGCTAAAGTTATACAGGTGCTAAACCACCTTTTTTCACAGAGAGTATCTGTTAACAGAAAATGCAGTCTTACAAGATGAGGGACAAGAGAGCGAAGAAAACAGCAGAATTGCTGCTACACTGCCTTATCTTGCATCTTTAACCTCTCAAGAGATTAACCAAGCCTGGAAAATTCTACTAGGTCATAGTCTCCATTCATTCATATTGGACTTATTCCAACCAGGGAACCCCTGCGAACCACCCTCTGTGTTGTGAGTGATATCATGATCAGTGTGACATAACCTCAAATCTTATAAATATTAATAACTTAACAAGGATCGAAACACAGATATGGAGAAGCTTCTGAGCTTGGGGTGACACATTTTGTTCTGTAATCCCAGCATAGAGCAAAAATCAAATAGTAGGGGAGGGCAATTATTTTCTCTTTTCTAAGGAAAAATGCAGCAGGTTCCGGAGCTGCATCAGCACATCGCTTCTGGGAACATTATACTGCCCTACTAATCACACTTACCTGCATCTTCAAACCATCTTCAAATTTGCATATCTGACAAAGTGCCCCTCCAGGGAGCCATAAGGAGGGTCTGTAATTGTGCCAGGGTGGGGAGAGGCAGGACTGAGGGCAGCAGTGTAGCTTCCCAAAGAATATATTCCAATGCAAAACCAGCAGTAAAAGTGTCCAGGGTAGCTTTTGTTATTATTAGAAGTGTCTAGACTGGATATCTAATGTGTTTGATGACCAGCTGCTTTGTTTGAGAAGGAATTTGGTCTTGATTCCAGACTCCTCATCAAATCCACTTTCAGAATTTTATTAAATACCTGAGTGTTTTTTCCTTCCAGTATGGCCTGCACCACAGTGATTTAAAGAGGAAAATACAGTTTTAAATATCTGAGTTTTTAAAATTTGTTCAGAATTGAAGTCATAAATTAATAGTGTGACACTTTCTGCAAGTACTATATTTAGTGAGAAATCCTTTCATTGCACCTCCAATGGAGTTAAACTCCCAGAGGGAACCCTTCACAGACTGAAAACACCAATCCCCAACATAATCTGCCTATCAAAGCAAATTTGCTCAATAAACCTATCACATACGGAGAAGAAAATAACTCAGGCTGTTGGAGGTGTTCTGACAGCAAGTTGTCTTTGCTTCAGATTAATTAAAGTTAAAGAAAAAAGCTCCTTCTGGCATCATAATCAGAAAAAGAATCAAAGGGAAAAAGACTAAGAAAATCACTAGTTTTTTCGTTTCGTCATTTACCACATTTTGAAAGACACAACCTGTACAGCTGATTTTAAAGGGGTGCTTTTTGGTTATTACTGAGCACAAGTGTAAACACAAAAACAAGCAGAGAGGACTTGGCAAGGGAGGCAGAGGTGGGTGGGAGAGTGAAATGAAACCCCTGCCAAGTCCGTCCTTGCTCTATTTTCTGGAATACCCTGGAATCCAAACAAGCAATTTATTTTTTTGATGGAAGGGCAGGAAAGGAGGGTTAACACATCCATTCTGAAAAACTGTTTTTTCTCCACTACACAAGGAAAGATGCAGCAGGTGCTCAGTGTTATTGACCCTTTCCTTCCCACAGGAGCTGAGTGGTTTAATGAAAGCTCTCCTCATTTTTTCGACATTAACAATCCTTTGATTAAACCTCTATTTGTGTCTTTCTCTCAAATCTCTGTCTAATACAAAACATCCCAGTCTCCAATGAAAATTTATACTTCAGTAATGAGGTAAGTTCTTGTATTGTGGGTGAGTCAGGCTCTGCTCATGATTAAGAAATACTAAATATGATGGATTACTTGCAACTAATTATTACTTCATCCCCTCAGAGAATATAACCTACAACAGAATTCTTTCACACAAAACCCTGAATTTCAGAGTTCTCCAACTGCCACGAACAGATGCATTTTGTTTATCTACTGCCTATGAAATAGGTTTGTTTGAAACCTCACCTGGAAGAAAAAAAATTACAAATGTCCATGAAGTGCTGTAGCAAGAACAGAATGCTGATTTTTATAGGGTTTTTTATATCTAATGACATCTTTCTGTCTATAATTATTTTTAAAAGACAGGAAGAAAAGAAAAATAAAAGCCAGTAGGATCTAAATAGCTTTCTCTCATCCTCTTCCTTGCAGTCACTGGATTATCCAGCTTTCTCAAGCTGTATCAGTGTGCATCAGGAATGTTCCCAACTTCAACTACAAAAACACCAATATCAAAATGGGAGAGTATCCACAGGAGTCTGTACTGAGGCTTGTCCAAATCTGTTTCCAGCAGAAGGGCCATGGAAAGCAATCGCCCTCTGCACGATGGCTCAGTGGCACTGCAGTCTTAATGAATTTCAGGCTCAGACCAGTTTACATTTTTGTGGCACTTGGTGCCTCAGGGGCATCTGGTGGGANCTGGGGCGTTTGGGGGGGGGTTTTTTTGGTGGGTTTTTTTTTTTTTTTTTTTTTTTTTTTTTTGGTTTGGTTTGTTTTTTTTTTTAATTTACTCTGCAGCACAAACCTCAGTAAGTTTGCAAGGTTTTTGCAAGTAAGCTTGAAGGGCTTGTTCACCAGACCTTGAATTATCAGTAAATGCTTAAAATTAGTTGCCAGCTTTGAATAGGATAGAAAATCCAGTGGCATTGGATACAAACCTTAGTGCTCAGTGCCTTGGGGGCACTCTGGAAGCTTTGAGCACAGTACCTTTGGCTTTCCAGCTGAATTCGGGGGGAGCAGTGTTGCCTAAGCTTTTCCTTCATCACTGAACCTCAGCAGGAGCAGAGATCTGTCACCCCACAGAGCAGCCCCTGCATTAGTGGTGGCACAGGCAGTTTGACCTTCATTTATCAGAGGAAAACATTCACCCTCAGCCTTTTAAAGCTCCTGTGGGAGTCACTTTTTCTGAATTCACTTGTTACTCCTCTTACTTCTTTCTCCAACACATCATCTCTAGCTCTAATTCTGTAACAGCTGTAGAGAGTACAGTGGGATATTGAGGATGAGACACAGGCCAAGAAATGCAAATTCATAAATAGCCACTACAAAACATCAGTGGTAAATATAGAAAGGCCTCAGTTACAGACTCATATGTGGGGATATAAATATTAAGTTTATAAAATCAAGACCTAGAAGCCAGGAAGTGTTAGAATTCACCTTAGCCTTAATTTCTTCTATTTGAAAATATATATCTCACTTTCTGTATACTTCATAATATCTGGTAATGTCTATGGTGATATTAGAATTTAATGTCCTCATGTCTAATTCTTCCATAAGACCAACTCCTCCCAAAGGCTGAGTTCAACTTTTTGGAGCAACTAGACTAGTTGAGGGACTTAAATAGTTCTGTGTTAACTCTGTAGATTTTCAGAATATTTTCAGATGTACAACTTTTTTTCTAAGCCTTAGAAACAGCTGTCCTGCTTTGGCTAAAACTTTGCAAGCAGCTATGGAGGAAAACTCACAAAAAATTCCAAATGTGCGGCACTACACATGAAGAGAAACAGACGTGAGATAACCCATTTAAAATGCATTGTTAAAAAAAAGTAAATAAAAAACACCAAAAAACAAAACAGCAACAAAAAAGCACTGTAGCACTGTATACATTCAAAACATTTTACCAAGGAAATCCCAAAATAGCCCCTCAAGTTGGGAGAAAAATGTGAAAACTGATAGCAGATATCAATGAAAAAACTTAATCATGCAGTCAAGTGGTAACAAAAGAGATGTTGCATTCTACATTTCTCCTGCTCTGAAACCAGTATCAAACCAGATCCCTATAATGGTTGCAATCTCTTTAAGGTACACAAAGCAAGCCTTTGTTTCCACCAAAGGATATCAAACAGAACAGACAATTAGGTCAGACTCCACACATTTCACATTTGCAAATGCATCCTGATATTAATGGAGAGGTTTCAGGTAAACAAGTTTTCAACATTTTTGCAAATGAGGAATCCCTGCCAGCAGGTGGTACTTTGGTCTACCCTGGGCACTTTCAGAGCTATTGAATTGCATTACACAGCACTACAACCTATATTTCACTGTATGCACTGTTTTCCTTAAGTGTTTTTAAGGCAAGGAAAACCAGAGGTACAAAGAAGCACACAAAGAGAACAGCAAGTAGGATCACTTTTCATTTCAGGTTTTTATATCAGAGAATTATATTTTCAATACTAACATAGGTCACAATAGTCACAATAGCAGTTTGTAACTTGCTTTCCAGGCATGTCATATGGTTGGGAAAGATTTTCACATAATCAAAGTTGGATATTTCTAGAGAGATCAAAAGAGTCTGTGAAGTGGAGAGCAGGTGCTACAGATGTATTAGAGGATCTGAGAATGCAATTAACCAGCAAATGAGCCTTGGAAAATCCAGTCTTGCTGAACAGATGAGCACAATAAAAGCCACTGAGAAATGAGATGGCCAACACACGGTAATAAAAGCAGTAGCATGGAGACATCTGCCCTGCACCTTAACCTTTAGGAAAAGAGAGGAGATCCCACGCAGAGAGGGAAGTAGGGAAAATTACGTGTCTAGGGCTCCTGGAGGAGATGGGAGTATACTGATTGCTTTCACAGAGGCTCAGTTTAGCAGAGCACCACTGGCCTCTCTCTGTTCACTCCAGTGGATTGGTACTTGGGATGGCTGGTGCTGCGGGAAACAGGTCAAGTGGCTTCCACAAGATTATCAAACCAAAGTGATTTTACCCCTCAGCATTTACGCAGCAACTTTTCTCATCATTTATATTCTGACTGCCAGCCTTGAAGCTGAGCACTGGGAGGTATTTAATACGCTTTGCAGGAAGCTGTAGCCTTTAACATACGAAAAAATTTAATATGGCTTAGGACAAATGAAAATAATCCATCTGAACAACTTCTGCTGATGCCAAATTTCATACAGGGCTTACTTCAGCAATGGAAAAGTGAGGTCTCAAACTTTAAAAATGGGTCAGACTTTCTATAACTCTGTATTTTTTTTGTGGGGGGGTGTCTACAATACACACTGCAGTAGCTTACATCTTTACAGGGTATTATTCACAAAAAACATCATATGTCAAGCTGAGTATGGATTTTAGAGGCATTCAGGTTAAAAGGGGGTTTTCTGCTTTGACACAGGGGATCTCTATGACAGGGCCATATAGTGTGCTCTTTTATGAAGAGAGAAAGAATTCAAAATGGGAGCACAGGAATGAAGTGTGATGTCACTCATGTTGGGGTGGGCCACGAGATGCAGGTGAGGCATCAGCTTTAAACTACAACTGCTACAAAACGCTTCACAATGTAGAATTATGAATATCTTCTTATTTCAGTCTCCAACCACTCTGAAGCCTTAGAAAGCTTTCTCTTCCCTACCACTTAAGCTTGCTGTGACTTGTTGAAGCCAGAGCCACAGCTTGGGTGACCTCAAGCCAGCAGGGCCAGGCTGTGCAGCATCCCAAGAGGCATGAAGTAACAACTATTTTTTAATGCTTTTGACTTGTTTGCTCGATCATTTTTTGTTACATTGTTAAGTGTGAGTGTTGCCCGTAGATCAAGA
>VXBU01009663.1:1164550-1304017 GCA_013400315.1 Bombycilla garrulus | reverse complement strand
CAAGAGGATTGCCAAAAGGATTGCTATCTAAATTGGAAAATTGGGCAGTAGTAGCACAGCCAGGGATGTGTGACCCTGGTTATATTCCAGATTGCACTGCAGTCACCTGGGCCTTGCCCCAGTGCCAGTGATTACAGATTGCTTCCCACAGAAGTCATCAGCTCTGTGCCTTGTGCACAGCCTAAGTTTGTAAATGCATCCTGCCCCTGTGCTCTGCCTGCCTGCTGATTCTGTTTCAGGCCAAGTATCAAAGAACAGCATCCTGCACAAAATTGCCTCTGTGTGTGCTTCCCTGTGACTCAAGGTTTGTGGCATGTCTACTTTAGAGACTGTAGATTGTGGTGCAGACTCGTGGCTCTGCTGGAATGTGAGTCTGGGGTCAGAGGAGATGGTGTGACAAGGAGGATGTCTAGCTGCAGAAGGGGAGGGGTGGCGGGGAGAGGTTGGTGAAGTGGAAGGCTTTGGGTAACGACAGTTTTTGGATTCCAGACAAAGGTAAACCTCCTACCAGTTCCTACCCCTCAGTGTTTTGGACCACTTATGCCATCATCTGTTCAAAAGATTCTGGTTATATCAGCTTGAATATAGAATTTGTGATATGTTCCCTCTGTGTAAGTTCTGTTTGTTGTAATTCACTCTTTCCCAAAGTGCAGTTATTCAGGAATATAACACAACAAACACACACAGGGAAGGAAAGCTATCTGACATGAATGACCTTACTTTTAGTATGCAAAATGTCCAAATAAATGAAGGCAGTGGGGGTGGTGACAGGGAAGATGACTACTGGGAGATTTGACACAGAGGTGACCTGTTTGCTTCTCTGACTACTGTGGAGCTAATTAAACACAGCATCCCTTGGAATGAAAGGCTGGAGAGAGGGTGAGTACTCAGTTGCTCTCACTGCATATGTCACTTGGGATTATGATTATACCCATTGCTAGAAGGCAGTTGAATAAGCAAATGTTGTTTTGCAGGAAGTAGGAAAAATTCCATCTATTGTACTCCACAGCAAGACATGAAATGTATAATTCTAGTAATGAGCCCTGGAAGTATGGGCAATGTTTTAAGCCATTTGAGTTATATTTTAATCCTTCCTTCCCCTGCTCTGCTTAAAGAGAAGGAAAAATGATTTTATGTAAGAAATGAGTTTTTGTGCCATAACTGTGTATCTGGGGCTTTATGCTGAAAACTGTGCTTTAAGGCTTTGTTAATTCTGTTCCCAAACTCCTCCATCACTGGCCAAGCTGCTTCAGCCCCAGTCCCTGGGCAGTGCAGATCACCTGGTGAGGATTCCTGCAGGGAGTGGGTTTGAGTCTCAGAAGATTTTGATACAGTTTTGCTTTTATTTTTCCACTATGCACTTTTTTTCCCCCCAGATCTGATGGGACTGCTACAAAAACCCAGACCTTCAAACTGCTGTGCCCATAGCCATGGCTGTAACGTGTCTGCTCTTGGTGTCACCACTGGTCTGTGAGGTCACACTTGTGTGCCTTCAAATCTTGGATGTCCCAAGGGCTTCAGCCCATGTGCATGTTCCAGCTGCAGGTGGGGATGGGGCTGCGGGTGTGTGGGGACTTTAGCTTTCCCTGGGCCATGCTGAGGGAGGAAGGAGAGAGAAGGAGCTGGTCCTGGTGACTGCCTCATGTCTGGGCTCAGCCTTTGGAGCATGCAGGGGGCTCAGAGGGGGTCTCCTCATTTTACCTGTGAGGAAGGTGTGTGGAGCCAGTGCCAGTCCAGTGTTTCATGCACCTGTTACCTTTGCCTCACTTCCAGTGCCAGCAGCTGTCTCTAATTCCCTCCCTGAGTGGCTCCAGAGGTGTGACAGCCTCATGTCACAGCCTGTCTCAGGCAACACATTGTACAGTAAACACACAGGTTTTGAGGTCATTCTATTCTTGTTGCCTTTGTGTGGGGGTGTCCCCTTGTCCCTGACCCTGATGTGGCCCAGCCCCTCTCTCCTCATGCAGAGTGAATACCCCAAGGAGCTTCTGTACTCTTCTCTGTAATGACTTAAGTTGGTCTTAAACAAAAAAAACCCCCACCAAAGTCTGTAGTCCTTCTTCTTTGACATGTTCCTGTTACTGCTGCTGAGGCCCTGAGCTGGTGTGTGGTTCAGAGCTGTGCTCCCAAGCTGTACAGACACAGGAGAGCTGCTCCTGCCATGTGCACAGGCTGAAGCCTTTAGATGCTTTGTAGAGCCCATTCTCTGCTCCCCCATGTGCTCCACTGCATGCACAATGAGTTAGGTCTGTGTGCATGAGGCAGGGTGAGCAATGCAGCCTGGCTGATGTACCCTGAGTACACCTGTACCTCTGATTTGTGGGACTGTGGCCTGGAGTGCTGGAGAAGACAGTATGATATTTTAAAAGTACCAGAAAGTTGGTTCACAGCTGAGGACATACCACATGGATTCTGGAGTTGCCATTCTGCATGAGAGAAGGGTTTTCTGTGTTTGTATTGAGCTGACTCATTGGGGTGTAATTGCAACCTGTTTATTGCTTCTAAATGCTTTCTGATTCTGCAACTGTTTTCAGCAGCCTCCGGGTTCCTTTTCTAGCACCAGTCTAAATCAAACCATCTTACGTGTTTCTTCCCTTCCTTTGGCAGTGTTTCTGCTGTGTGGCTCTCGCGGTGCAGACACCTTCCCCACACCTTCCCTGTCTGTTATCACAGGTGGGCACAGCTCCAAGAGCATCAGTGAAACCCCTCTGAGGTTGAAGAAGTGTCTGCCTGCAACAGCCACAGATCTGCTGATTAACTGTGTTTGTTATTCGTATATGAGGCACCACGAGCTGGGCTTCTGTTTTACTGCTTTTCTTTTGATGAAATGAAGTGGAAAAGAAAAGGGCCCCTCTTGCCACGCCTTTGGGGCAGTTGGTGGCACTCTCACTGTCCAGTTTACAGCAGGGTTAGAGCTGCTACTCAGAAGATCCAGAACACTCTGTGCTGCTGCCACAGGCACCTTCTGCAGTGGATGTCCAGCCAAGCCCATGCCAGACACACTCCATATGCTGAAGTGTTTTTCCAAAGGCTATTTCAGCTGTGTGTGTGTTCTTTAGCTGCTGTAGTGCAATTCAGTCAGTCTGTGACTGAAGTCTGAGGTCAGCAGTGCCACCTCTGCTTGTTTCAGTCAGTGGACAGAGTTAATATGTGTGCAGTTAAGAAAGGGATATATTCTTTTGCATTTCTTAAAAAGGAGAGGAATCATCATTTATGCCAATAGTCTTAATTTTTACAGTAATTTTCCTGGACTACTTTTTCACACTGTTTTATTAAGTCTTTGTTGTTTTCAGAAATTCACATGGACAGTGGTATGAGTTAATTTGTAGTACTGTGCTATAGGTAGACACTCAAAAGGTGCTTAATTTCCATTGAAGATATTCGTATGCAAATATTCCATATTTTTGAAGTGGTTGCACTTCTGCTGAGGAGGTAGATCTGCCTCTATTATACCACAAAACAGATCTTTTATATTTAGATTTTTACTCTGATAAGAGAGCACTGAACTTGCTGAGAATTGGTTGAACAACAAAATGAAGTGCTGGCTTTGGATTGTCAAAATTAGATATTTTAAAATAAGGAATTAATAGCTCCCAGTTTGTGTCTTGTTGGTGTTGGCATGAGGCAGAGATGCTGTCAGGCCTGAGGCTGCAGTCTCTGCCTTGTCCCTGGCCCTGCTCTGTGTATCTTGGTGGGGTGGTCTATTTCTGTCATGTCTCTGCATCACATGGCTCAGTGCTGCTGGTCCTGTGGCAGTGGAGGGGCCTACTTAGGGGAATAATCCTCTGGCTTTATAAAAAGAAAAAAAAAATGGTACTTTTAAATATCTCTGGTGAACAAGTGAGGCTGAGGATTTTTTCATTTTTTTTTCTTAAACTACTGTAAATTATAAAAAATCTTTGTGTTCTTCAAGTTATCTTTAATGTGCACAGGATAAGTATAATTTAGCAGGAGCAGGAGGCATTGATTTAAAGTATAAAATCTGGTATGTTGCAAAATTGGAGACATAATTTTAGTTTTATTTCTTATGTTGGACCGTTCCTTCTTGGTTGAGGGCTGGCAGTGCTGAGTCAGAGTGATGCTTTGAGCTACTCTCAAACTGGTGGCAGAACCTGCATGATTTAACACAGTTTGTAGCCTTTAAGGGTCTTTTGTTTTCCATCTAGATGTTTTGAGATATGCAGTATTTTGTTTTCAGCAGTTTGCATGCATTTAAAAGCATTTGCTTTTAAACTGAGTCATTTTCAGGGAGAAAAATATTTCCAAGATGGCGAAGAAGAAAGGAATCTGTAAGAAGAGGAAATTATCATAGTGTCTTTATACTTTAAATTAATGGGCAGACATTTGTTAATTTGGACTGAAATCCTCCATCTGATGCAAAAGCCTTTGACGTGGGTCAGGTTTACAAGCTGCTGAAAGATTCTGAAAATCAGAATGATTGGAGGCAAAGCTATCAATGTAAGGAGATGTGTCAGCTCTTGCAGGGCTGTGATTGCAGATGTTCATAGGAAGAACATTAGATCCTTGTCCTGACATGAATTTTTATAAACATTTCTGCAAGCAAGATGAAACAAATAAGGTAATACACTTGTTTCAGTATTCATCACATTCAGCTCAGCTAAAAGTAGTGATGAGGTATTATAATACATCACAGCATTAGATTTTGTGGTGGGGAAAATAACTTTCCCATCCTATGGAATGGGAGCTCTGGCAAGTTTTCCTGTTCAACAACAGAATGCCAATGGAGCTGTTCAGTCAGAGTGCATTTTCCTTGTTTTGTTTGTTTTATGTTGCAATATTGATGGGGAGCACAGAAACAGCAGCAAAACCACCCAGCATTTTATGAGCAGGGGCTCAGAGTTGGGATACTCAATGTTCAGATTTTAAGTTCCTACCCTGAATCATGAGCAACATGGGGTTTTTGGAGTATGTTGGTCTGATTGCTAGGTTGGAAAGGTTTGCTTCATAGTGTGATTTTCATTTTTTTAGGTCCTCATGGTCTATCTGGGTAAAGTATTTGTCTTTGTGAGACAAACATCTCATATTGGTGGGTTATGTGCTTGCAGCAATGTGTGTGTGTGTGTACATCCTTAATGAATGCCTGCAGTAGGACACAAACACAAAACAAGCAGAAAATAGAACATTTTCTGTAAATACTGTCATGATTCCATGTGCACATAATTCTTTAAGCTCTGCATCAGACACTCTCTGGTCAGAACATGCTTACCACAATGCCCTGTGCCCTCCCAGTGTAGCTGTGAATCACGGTCTGAAGAGAGGTACTGGAAATAGAGTTGCACTAAGAGCTGTAGTCCTTGCTCTGTTTTAGGGAGGTCTAATTAATCAGGTTATGTCTTTTGGACAACCACAAAACTGTTTTGCTGCCATGAAATGTTAAACCCAGTTGTTGCTGCCATGAGTTTTTAGGTAGGCTGAGAGCAAAGACTGGAAACTGCTCCAGGAGCAGTCAGAATGCCAGGTAGGAGTAAGAAACAGCAATAAGGGGGAAAAAAAACCCCAGCATGCAGGAGCAGTTCTTCTGCTTATAGTGCAAGGATTATAGGAAGTAAGGCATAGGTGCTGCATGACTGGAGATCAGTATGAATTCCATCTCCTTACAGGCATATTGATCTTGGGCATGCACATCACTCGTAATCTCTCTCCTGTAACTGGCAAACCAAAGTGTAAAAAATGAGGATGGCAGGGCTCAGCGAGGAGATTAAAGAAGAAGAATGTTAAGAAGTGTACACTTTTGATCCCTGGGATGTGAAAAGCACAAGGTCATTTGCTGTTTTGACTAGGTTGGCCATAAAATCTAAGTGACTCATTGATTTCATACACCTACCCTGTAAAATATTTTGGTTTATATGATATAATCTTCTTTTCCATTAACCTGAACCAGGTCACTTTATAAGCAGCTTGAGTTTAGCATATCAGTCAAAGATTGATTGAGCTTAGGAATTGTGTCTAGGTTTGGGAGGACACTGTTTATGGATTTTTTCAGGGTTTTTAGAGTTGAGTAAGAAAAATATTGTAGGCATATCTGTGAAATGGTAAGTAGCTTTTTCTCTGTTTCTTTGGGGTTTTTTATTTGCTTTGTTTTTTGAAACTGACATTCAGTAAGGAGCAAGGGTCTGACATTCCTTTTAGTCTTTCCACTTCAAAGAAGTCAGTAGTACCAGTAGGAAAAATTGACCTTGTTTATATCAATGCCATTCCATAAATAAAACTAAATGACATCTCTGATCTTTGAGTTGGTTGTGGCTAATTGTGCAGTTTGCATGAATGAATATTGGCAGGCAAGTTCTTGTGATGCAAACACAAGTACTTAATCTTTCGTAGAAAATAAGGTTATTTATTATAGAATTTAAAGCACTTCCTTTTCCAGAGCAAGCAAACCTTGATCCAAAAATAACTTTTCAAGACAAACCCCAGGGATGTTCACTGATGGTTAAGAGTGCACAGGTAAAAACTAGAGGTGTGCTGTTGGGTGGGGGGTTTAGTGCAGGACTTGAGCTGCCTGATTGGACTGTGTGCTCGGAGTCCCTGTATTGTCCCCATTTCACAGAAAGGAGTCAGATGATGAGGTTATGTCAGTGTGAGATTTAAAAAGGATGTGTCAGATGTATGCAATGACTGGCACGTGGATGGCATTCAGAAAATCACTTTGAATAAGAAGTTTAGTGGTATTTTGTGTTCATGTGGGGTCACGTATGAGATTCCGTGAAGCAGCCTGAGCTTAACTGTTTCCTTCCCCCTCCCTCTGTATTTCCTTTGTGATATCTATAGTGGTTTCTAGGAAGATTGTATTTCTGTGTCTCCTGGGAAACAGGGCACAGGTGAACCATGGGAGCCAGGCTGGGCTGCTCCTCTTGGGTGTCTGGTGCCTTTGCACCCCTGTTGGGCTACTCCCGTGTTCGTGTTCCACATTGTCAAAGAAAGGGCCCTCATGACTGATTATAGCTGTCTTTCCACTGGCTGCCATCCTGAGCCTGCAGTCTGGCAGCTTTTCAGGGCTTCTGCCTGCACCATGCCTCTAGCTGCCCTGAGTCTTGAGTCTTGTATGAACTGCTGCTCTTTCACAGGCTTGGAAAGCTCCATGTGAGCGATTCACTGAAAAAGGCTGTTTAATGGTTCTGCCAAGTGCAAAAGGGAAGTGGAGGAAACAGGAGAATTAGAGAGGTTAGCAAGTATAACTCTCTCCTCACTTCTGCAGTGTTTTTTTACTGACTCTGGAGATGAAGATGCCTTTTGTTCATGTCTCAGCATGTTTCCAAGCCAGTGTCTAAGATTACTGAAATAACTCTGGAGTTGTCTCTCTCAATCCAGAGTTCACTATAGTTAGTATTTATTTGTTTACCTTTGTAAAACAGCTTTTAAACATAATTTTTTACATACCTAAGTTAAACTTCTGACTTTTGTTGCTGTTATACAGATCTCATTGTACTGTCATTGCTCAGGTTACAGCACAGCACTTTCTTGGTAACTGATGTTCTGCATTTAGGTTGTTATTTTTGGGGATGGGGAGAAGGACATTAGTTTTAATACACAGGACTATTTGGGATTGACATCTTCAAGGGACTAGCAGTGTGTTTTACTACAAATTAATCTTTCCAAGCTATGCTGATATGAGATTTTTAAATTAACTTTAAAATACCTTGTAATCTGCTGTTGCACGCCCTAGACAGCTATCTCCTCTGAGCTATCTCATCACCTGAAAGCTGTCACTGTATGAGTGGGGGGTCAGAGATATGGCATTACCCTTGCTTTGATTTATCATGGTTAAGGACAAAGCTAAATTAATTGGCAGTGCTTTACTGCATGCATGGCTGTACAAAATACAGAGGTGTTCAAATGGATGGGTGAAACTAATACTTCACTTCTGTGTCAAGCCCTCCACACAATCTATTGATTAATGAATAATGTACTGCATGCAAAAAAAATGTATTCAAAACATGACTCCTTTCGCAGTGAAAGAGTTGCTTGAAAAAGTCGCAAGTGGTGTTTTGTGGAACATCGTTTCAGATGAAAGAGCTGCTTCAGAAGTGCCTTGCCCATCACACCACAACTGCTTCTGGCCAGAGTGGTACTTCCTGCACACAACTGAAGCAAATGCCTGTCTGTGAAACAACATGCCACCTCACCTGAGAGAGGTCCATTTTTGATTAGTTAGAATTTTGAATTCTTTTTTTAGAGGCAGTTACAGCAGGAAGGAGGATTAACTTAAATATATTTAGCTTTGGAAGATGCCTTTTTCTCTTCCTTGTTGACAACTCTGTAATCAGAATGATGCCATTGATGTGGAAGGGAGAAGCAGGAAGTGTTTCCTAATTGGCTTATAGGTAACTGGAGGAGAAAGCAATTAAACACAGACAGGTATAATAACAGCCATCCATCAAAATAAATGATTCTGTAAGTCTGAGAGCTCTGGGTGTCAGCTCCTTATCTGAATTTAAACAAAGGCCATTGAGGCCAGGTTTCTCAAGGGAGAGACTACACTTTATGCTCCTTGGTTAGATGGCCGTGAGCTCCAGACTTTCCCTCACTTAGACTGTGAGCAGGTAAAAGCCTGGGGGGCCCCTTTTAGTAGGTATCGGTTTGAGCTGTTATTTTTTCTTTAGCTGTTGCACAGAATAGTTGATTTTAAGGATCTGGATGGCTGAAGCTCTGCAGTGGGAAGCCAGGGCTTGAGCCCATAAGGAAACCTGTAGTGACTGTGGGTGTGGGGTGGCCTCAGCCCCAGCTCAGGTGGTGCAAGTGTGGGTGCCAGTGGCTCCTGGACAGGGAGGTTTCCTCAAGAATGGGGCTGGGCAGGCAGTGGGTCACAGTGACCCCCAAGAGCAGCACGAGGCAGTGCTGTGCTGTGATGCACCAGGAAATACAGGGAGGCACAGGAGATGGGGCTGAGGGAGCAGCGTGGAGGATGAGGAAGGGACAGAGGAGAGCCTGGGTGTGGTGGGGACTTCACCTGAGTAAGGGAACAAATCCTGCCTTTGGGGAAAATCTGATCCCTGTGCCTCTCAAGTGGTTGGTGCAAGGAACCAATCTTGCTGGTTGTTAGCAGCAGACCAGTTCCTAGTTCCTGAAGTATGTGCTTCCCACTGGGATAACTTAGCAGAATGCAGCAAAATAAGGTCAATTGCTCAAAAACTGAGCAAGGAGATTTGCTTGTTGATTTGCTTTTGTGTTTATCAGTAAAATTAAAACATCTTTTAGAACTAGACAGAATTGGAGTGTATTAAATTAATTGGCATGTTATGTAGATTAATAAAGTTTAATGCTTGAAGGTTGTGAGTATACATGGTTTATTATGACTGTTAATCAGAATTAAAAAGCTCTGAGGTAATTTCAAAGCCATAAGGACTTTTCTGCTCATATAAGCCCTTTGGTATTAAGGTACTGCCACTATATCAGCTTGTCATAAAAGTGTCAATGAGGAATGTATTGGTACTGCAATATCCTTTTAGCACTCATTTATTATATGTTTTTGCCGAGAGAATCTGATTTGCACACTATGGCAGCAGTAAAATGCTTTCATGGTTATCTGGGGTTGCTCTGAGATCCCCAAGCTGTCCCTGGATGTCCCAGAGCACAGTCCTTGGGATTGTTGCTTTGGTTTATTTTCTTTCTTAATTCACACCATATTTTTTAGAAGATTCAGACTTTGCCTGTTTTGGATTTGGCACAGGTACAAGTTGTGGCCTGGTGCTCAGTTATGGGATGAGAAAATATTAAAGCTTTCAGGACGATAGACAAGATGTTGGTTTTTTTATTAAAATCTGCTATGTGGAGGATCAGGTTTTGTAGTATTGAGAAGTTCTGTTCATGTCTAAATGCAGGAGAAAGGAAATATTTTGCTTTGTTTGAGTACCCTCTTAGAAATCCTTACTGAGGGCTCAGGAGTCAAAAGCAGTTTTAGAAGTTTTGATCATAAATATTTCAAAATAGCCAGCCTTTTTTATTTCCTTCTTTTATCTCCTGGCTTACAAATTGCAGGATCAACTTTGTGACTAATTCTACAAACCTTGGTGGAATTTTGCCCAAGGATAAATTATCCCAGGATGTTGAGTTATATAATTTCTAAACAGAGGTAGGTGCTCTCTTAGCAAACCTATAAACTCTGTTAAAGGCAGTGCAGAAGCAAGGCATCCTTGTTTTGTGCTGAAAGTGCAAAAGTAATCTCCGGAGTTCCTCATCCCTTGGCAGTTTTGTTCCTACTGTGTGTACAGTAAATTTCATAAAATATTAACATTTAGTAAATATTTAATACATAATTTATTTGCATTATATAAATTCACTCACCAATATATGAAGTGCTGAATAGTTATATAAATACTTTAAAGTGACAAATATATAAATATTTAAATGGCCAATATAAATATTTTAAATGTAGGAACAAGGGCCACATTCTCTGTTTTTTCCCCTCAGAGCTGAGTGGGTCTAATTGTTGACAGCACTTTACTCTGCAATTCTGAAGTAAAAGCTTCAGACAAAGAAATGGGTTTTTTCGTTTATGTCAGTGAACTTTGGACTAGGTCAGTAAATATAGTGCATTTCAGTATTTCATAGGGACAATATTTTATTATGGTTTAATGCATTGAATAGAATTTGGGGAATATTATGAGACAAAGAGTATTAGTTTAAATTGAAAATGAAAAAATTATTAGAAATTAATTGGTTTTATCTGGTTTCATAGGATTGTAAGGATAATACAAATGAGAAGACTTGGGTGAGTGAATCAGTTTTTGACTAATAGGCAGTGAGAAGAAAGTTGTTTTTTTAACCCCTTTTAGCATAAGAACAGGACAAATGGATGTCTAAATCGATCTTCCAGCTTGTATTTTTCTGTACAAATAGTCCTGCATGCTGTTGGGGCAGGTGAGTAGCATTATGAATGACAAAATTTACAAGGTGACCTTAAATGCTGTATTTGCTAAACTAATTTAAGAGTTAGTGCATGTAGAGGCATGGAACACTTAAAAATCTGATTAATTTTTTTTGGTCGATGTGGTGTCTGATTCTTTGTGCCTACATGAAACTTGTTGCAACAAGGAGAAGCCCAGCAGACGTCCCAGGACTCTCAAGCATGTGAACACTTGAGCAGTTGCACCTAAAATACTAATTTTCTCTACAGAGGAGGATGTGATTCATGCATTTGTAAATGAGACAGGACAGCTAATCCATCATTTCCTGGAGGAAACAAGAATTTCACTTTGGAGAACTTGAGAAACTTGCTGAGTGATGTAGTTGTTTATTACCATTGGTGGTGATTATATTATTTTTCTTTCATTTTTCCCCATTTTAATGAAAGTATCTTTTTTCAAATAGTGTGATACAGAAATAATCTAGTCATTATTTGTTTGGGGCTAATTAAAGCCACCATTATATAAGCTGCCAAACAGTTGAAAAATAGGAAGTTTCTTCTTGACTTCTTTAAAGATAACTCTTATTAACAAGTCTAAATTCCTGTGTACTGTTCAAGAACAAAACCAGTCAGCTCTGAATAACTTATTATTTCTAGATTAATTAAGCTTAATCATCCTGCTAAAAAAATTCCACAGATGCTAAAGTTTATTGTCAGATCAGCTGACATTTATTTTGCTCTTGTGGCATGAAAAACTTATTAAATACATGATGCTGAGCTGTGCTTTTTTTTGTTTAAGCAGAGGCAAAACCACACACAGTCAAAATTTCCTGCTTTGAACTGCACTAGACAGCTTTTGTGAGCATCCCAGCATTTGCAGAAAGAATACTGTGTGGGAGGTTATTGCAGAGTAGGAATGGCCTGTTTAGGGAGGATGTTTCTGTCGAACCTGGGCTGGTTCTCTGGTTACTGTCCTGGTGCAAATGAGTGCTAAGGGATGTTTTGAGGGGAGTGCTGCTGCTGGGATGGGGAGATGTGTGGGGTCAGGGAGGGCTTGTGCAGCCAATCTCAGTGATGTGCCAGGAGGGCAGTCTGGAGTGCCAGCTGCAGGAAGACATCATCACACAGGATGGCTTCCTTGGTGGTAAAAAAGATCAGGGGAACTTCCTTCAGCTCAAACTGAGTGATAGATGAACTTGTGTGCTGAAACCTCTCCAGAGCAGTTTGGCTGGATGCCCTGCAGAGTGCTGGGTGCTGCTGAATTACACAGAGGCGGAACCCAAATGCCAGAATCTCTTCACAGCTCCTCAGAATTGACAGCTGTCAGGTTTTGAGCAGCCGAATCCCAGAGTACAGCCTCACTGGCTCAGGACCAAGGCAGGTGCACCTAGAGGTAATAATAAGCTGGTTTGAGCCACTCATGATAGGGGTGCACAAAGGGCATATAGACCAGATATGGATTTTATTGTTTTCTAACTTCATGTAGACATTTTGATGGACTGAAAAAGTTAGAAGGATTATTTTTATTTATATTCCAGAGTAGGACTAGAAAGGGACAATAATTATTTTGTCTCCTGAAATGCAACTTGATTGAATCAAGCTGAATCAAACTTACTGCACAAATGAACACTCTTGTGTTTGCACATTGTTGACAAGTAGTGTAGCGAATGCTTGAGTGTGAATCAGTGGAAGTGACCTGCTCACTGCACTAGTAAATGACAACTGTTTATAATGGTTCATTGCAAGTATTCAGAAGTTAAAGAATGGTTGCTTAATTTCAGTAAAAGACATTCCCAGATGCCTTACTTTTCTATTATGTGTAAGAGTTGAAATATCATAGTAACAATTTCAGGAGCTCCTGTTTATAATGGATGGGAATTTGAGTGAAGTTGACATATTAACAATGTATTATGAAGTGTTGGCTTGAATTTGCTGGCTCTGTGTTTGAACTCCTTTCAGTCAAAGGCATGATAGAAACACCTTTATCTTCCCAGACCCTACGCTTTTTAGTTGATGATGTTTGATTGTGCAGGTGTTATTTCTATGGTAAAGACAACTGGGCTGGCACAGGTTGTCACTCTATTGTGCAGGAAAGTAAAGAATGTAATCTACTGGTTGAAGAGGAAGGGAAGTAGGATGAGGAAGATAATAGGTGTTGATGTACTTCATAAGATCTGGAGAGATGCATTTTAGTTACAGCTTGCTTGATTGGAGTTTGTCAAAGCTGATTACATTTGTCATGTGGATTGGTGTTATTTTGGAGTTAAATGGGCTGCACCTTCATCTTTTGGACCTGCCCCAGTGGTAGCAGATCCCACAAAGGAGATGTAATAGGTTTCAACTCAGTGAGATGGTGCCAAGTGCAGGTTGTGCAGTGGCCTTCCTGGGGATTATGCAGCTGCCTAAACTTTGAAACATGCCTTAATATCAAATTGAGCCCATGTAGAAATAGGCTTCAAATTAGCCTAAGAGTGAATCAGTGGAAGAAAAACTGCTTTCCTTAGCCGGAGAAATAATTCAAGTTCAAATGGATGTAGTTTCACGAGAGCTGACAAGTATTTCTTGGGTTACTATTAAAACTACCAAGATCTGTCTTTTGATTGAAGATGCACTTTTCAAGTCTGGATTCCACACATTAGTCATATAGCACAATTTTAAAGTGGGTACTCACA
This sequence comes from Bombycilla garrulus, assembly GCA_013400315.1. Lineage (NCBI taxonomy): Eukaryota > Metazoa > Chordata > Aves > Passeriformes > Bombycillidae > Bombycilla > Bombycilla garrulus. The sequence continues at coordinate 1,290,481 of VXBU01009663.1, read as the reverse complement.
GGCATGTATTACAAGGACCTACTCATATTTGGGAATGTTTGTGAGAAGTTCTTTGTTTTGGTAGAGATAGAGCTTAGTACTGTTTAGATTCCTACATGACAAACCAAACATTATCTCTGTCCTCTAGTGAAATACCAATGAAATCTGTACCTTCAGTGTAGACTTGGAAATGCTTTAAATGGAAATAGTCAAATTGCAGAGAAGTAAAGTAAAAAATGAGGCTGTTTCTTTGTTGCAGTGCAACTCCCTGGTTTTTAGCCAGGGAAAACTATCTGTCAAATAACATACCTGAATCAAATTACTGTCATTGCTAGAGTGCTGCTCTACAAGGGCTTATGTTCTTAGGTTTGAGTTCTTATCATTTAGAAAAGATGATATTTCAGAAGTCCAATTTATTGCCAAGTGCTGCAAGGTCCTTTGGGAACAGTTCTTTCTTGTACCAAAGTACTGCATGTATGTGCTGCAGGGAGAGGTGTTGTGATGTTGATAGTGAGGCAATAAAAACTGCTGGAGGAAATCAAGCCACAGAAAAATTAAGCTCCCTTGGAAACAGCTAGTTGAGAACTTCAGATTTCTCTTTAGCCCCTTCCTGTACAAACTGGTTATTCTTCCACTTCAGGGACAACTAACAATAAATTTTCTGCAGCAAAATGAAAAGATGAAGAGAACATTGCCTGTAGTCAGATATACCAGCATGGAGCTTCAGCAGAGCATCAGATGAGCGCTTCTGTGCCAGGGCTGCAGAGATCTCTCTTGACTTCACGGGTCATGAGGCGCCACCAGCATTTCTGAAGTGGAAGCAATTTGTAAACACAGTGGGAAAGGGAGAGCAGCAAGCCTTTCCTTATACATCTGTGTAGCATTTTATTGAAGTTGTGTTATGGACTTGGCCTAAAGTGAGCAAGTGAAGCTACATTTCCAGTGAGAAATGTGTACTCTTCTAATGAGACAAGTTATTTCATCTAAGAATGTGTATTACGTCGCTTCTTGCAACTCCTGTGCAAGGACTGATTTCTGAAGGCTCTTGGGAGAATAAAGACTCAGAAAAGGCTTAGTTCCTCCCAGAAAAACCTTTCTCAGCAAAAGAGAGCCAGTCAGTTGCATAAATGCTGTCTGGCTTTTTCTGATGCCTGATATATCTGAGTATCTGTTATTAACACATGAGAGACCTGAAGAAAGCATTCATTGGAATGGGCAAGGAGAGAAAGAAGAATCCAAGTGAGGCTGGACACAGTGGCTCCTCTGGCCACTGTTTGGATGTTCTCCTTTTTAGTGTATTGTAGTTCAGATTTTGCTTCCAGATGATCTGAAGGCTGATACCGTGTGCTGTGGCTCAAGACACGTGAGAAATGTGTACTCTTCAGGTAGCTTCATGAGACTGACTGGACCTGCTTGCAGTACAGAAAGCAAGGAGGGGGGAAATGCATCAGCTTTACAGGGCATCCTTAGAGGAAGTGTGATGTCTGTGAACACTTCTGTTGTGCTCCTAAGTCCTCAAGGGATGCTTCTCACTCCTGTGAGGAAGCAGGATGCAGTGGTGCACTACAGGAGCTGTACAACTGTACTGGCTCTGTCTAACATGCATCTTATGCCAATATGATCATTGGGCTAATTACCACTCCCTTTAGGGTCATATTAGTCCTGGAATTGCAGCTGCTTATGTTAATATTGAGTTTAGTTAACTCCCTTTGCTTTGTAGAGATAGGCACAGAAAGGAAATATTTTAATGTCAGTAGCAAAAGATAAAACAGTTTCATTGATCATGGGACAGACCAAATGATCTCTACTGGAACAGGGAAACCTTGAAGTGGAGAGATGCTCTGAATAACAATCACATCTGAGAGTTTTTCCTCTTGTTAAGATAAGAGGTGTGGACTATAAAGGAAATTATTGTATTTTACCATTGAGTGCAATCCTAGTAGAATGAAATTAAAACAAAAAACCCATAACCCCCTATGAAGTCAAGATAATGCAAGGTGTATTCTTCTGACAGTCTGGACTATCTCTGTGTAGATAAAGGAACTTGTGCTTTATGGAGGTGAACTTGGTGTGTGCCTGGGAGTGTCTTTTTTTTCTGCTGTACAAGCAGGTGTGTAGGACAGGAGTTGCCAGTGCAGACACACTGACACAATTCAGTTTTCATGGTTTGTGTTCACAGGGTATTGGCAAAAAGATTTTTTTTTCCTTAGTAGTTTGATCTCTTCAGAAATTTAAAGTGAAGTCAAAGCCTTGTGGTGAGGTTGTGTCTGTGCTCAGGGCTTTTCTGGTAGGGCTGCCAGCACCCCTGGGATTGCTGACCTGGGTGCCTAATTCCCCTACCTCCTCTCAGCTTCTACAAAGGTATTTGGTGGAGATTTCTAGTACAGGTCACTTATAACTGAGTTTTACCTTTGTACTGCTTTTATTTCCATCACAGGCAGAAATTAGTAAGGAGAAATGCCACAGGAGCAGCAGTAGATACCTGACTGTCTCATGCCACTGACATACAATATCTCAAAGTAAAAATTTGCTTCCCATTAAGAAGGACTTGTTTGGATTATTGGTCTTTGATGAAAAATTATTAGTTTGATATGACTTGTCATTCTTATGTTCTTAATGAGTTGCTATGCAGTGGATGTTTAGAATCATGGAGACTAAGTACTATGTAGAATGGGAATAGGTTTAAAACAAACAACAAAAACATAAGAAAATGAATTTTGATATTTTTAAGTTCTCAAGAATATTGAGGTCAGAGAATTAACTGGGCATCAGCCAAAATTTTGCCTTTTTTTTTCTCCAGAGCTATTTTTTATGTAGGCTTCCAAGCTTGACTTGTATGAAAGTCTGAGAAGGATCTTTTATTTGGTAACAGCAGACTAAGTTCAGAAGTATAAACTCCAGAGATAACTTATAGTGCTTGCATTTCATTTAGCAAGATTTGTTTTTACAGCAACTGACGTGAGACCTGATGAGAAATGAGGTCCCTTCAGAGCCTGTGTTTCCCACCAGCTCAGATGCCAAATGCTTCACAAAACTACAAGTTGTATTCAGTGACTATCACTGACTCACTGCCACTCTGATAGTGCCACTTCACTTTGATGTTTCACTCTGGTACTTTTAAAAAAGGAGAAGGTGTCCTATAAAATGTGAGAGTGGGCAGTGGGAAATTTTGGGCTCTTCATGCTCTTAGGCTGTGCTGTAAATCATTGCTTGGAATGCTTTTTAGTTCTCTTTGACAGGCATGTTTTTATTTGCTAACTCGCTCTAACTCTGTGCTAGAGGTGTGCCTCTAGTTGAGTTGTTAAAGAGTTTCTGAAGATGAAGTTAGGAAAAGTTATTAGCTTATTAAGCTATGGGAAAAATTTTTAACATAGCACACTTTCACGTTGTGGGAGAGAAGAGTTGTTGAAGGTTTGGATGCACATGTCTGTTGAAATTTTTCTGGAACATGGCCTTTAAGCCTAAACCAAAGGATTCTTCAAGGAAAACTGTTGTGTAATGACAGTCTCTCATAGTGGGTGCTCCTCCATTTATCATAATAACAATATTCATGGAATGAAGGGGATGGCAATGTATGTAAGGAAGATGAAAAGATTCATAGTTTTTATGCAGATTACACAGTTTGCAGTTGAAAAGCTGGTCTAAGCGCCTGAAGTGATTTCTGCTTAGCAGAGTAAAAATTGAAAGGTTATCCATAAAATGGAATTATTGACTCCTCAGGTATTTCTCAATTTCTATCTTTATATGTTAAGAACTAAAAAAACTAAGAATGGAAGAGAAAGAAAATGTAAACTCTTAAAATGGAAACGGGAGAAACTGGAAGAAAAAAGTTTGCTCTCCCAGTCTGATTCTGTACTCCTTTACAGTTTGTCTGAATATTATCTGCAGCTTTCTATCACCTGGGATTCTTGATTATTTTCACCAGGAGTTTTTGAATTGGAGAACAGCAAGTGTTTAAGCAGGATTGGACTCTAAGGCTCTGTTCCATATAGTTTCCATTAATCTGTGAATGAAATATTACTGAATTGTCCCAGGTATCAGCATGACAACAGCTGCTCACAGCGGCTTGCTTTATGCACTGTCATTGGGAAATAATTTTAAAATGAAAGTCTTTCCTGAGCGCTACCTAGTTACCCTGATAAATTTCCATTTCCAGCATTGTTTGTAGCATTGTCAGTGCAGCAGTGATTTACATCATCAGAGTGCTTCGGATCAGTGTCAGAAATGCTGATTGACGGGTGAGTGGGTGCTTCATCCAAATAAGCAATTGCTGACAGTTAGTGTTTCTTTAATTATCCACAATGATTTAGGTAGGTTAGCCAGCATGCTCCAGGGATTTAGGTATTTAAGCGGAGATGTAAATTAAGTAGTGGAAAGTTCTTCTGAGGTATTTAGAGTTCATACTTCAAATCCTATTTATTTCAGGTAGTCTGATACAAAAACAAACACAGTAAATTTTTCTGACAGCTTTTGTCTATGTTGTAGCCCTCCTTTAACAAGCTGGTTTTTTTTTTTTTGGTTTCCTGATGTTTATTTACTGTGATGCTGGGAAGGATTTATTTTGGTGCCTAAACCTATTCCTATTGAAAACAGATCCTGTATAGGCCAGGATTTTGTGCCTTGTTGTCGTAACTTTGGTGGCACTTTTGGCTGATTTATGAGAAGCACTTATTGATGAATTACACGAATAACTCTCCCCACTGAGCATGTGTGGAAGATCAACTTGATTAGAAAAAGTTGATATAAGTGGAAGGTGGGAATGCATCACACCATGATGTATTCTCAGAATGAATGTGGGGTTTTCTGCCACAATATTTCTTAGTTCCATGTCAGTGTTTTTTAATTGCGTTTAGTGTCAAAGAACCTAGTGGAACTTAGATCTTTGGCTGACTACAGCTTAAAAAGGAATTACTCTTCACTGGTGATTATGCCGCAGAAATAATCTTTTTTTAGTAATGCCTATGACTATTGGATATGCTATGTTTTGTAGCACCTCATAAATAGTGAGGAATAGTAAAAAACTTTTGCAAATTGTTCATGGTTGTTTTAATTTATGCTCAAGCACGTTATTTTTTTCAGTTTGAATACATGTGTACAGCAATAGTTTGTGTAGATGGAGTTTCTGTGGACTCTGAGGATTGAACTAATGTAGTTGTGTTGCAAGCTTTTATTCTGCCTCTCACCTCAAAGGGAAGCACATTGCTCCCATATTGGTTGGTGACCTCCAACAAATAAAAGAACAGAATCAGGTGCTGAAATGCAAGTTTACATGGTATGCCTGCACAATCTGAAATAGAAGACTGCCAGTGTCTGCTGCATTATCCGTGAACCAAAATAGATGACACTGGGCTAAATTATTCTACACATACACCTAAAGAGGTTTATTTGACAAGAGCAGGCTGTGGAAGGGAAGCTGTGATCTGTTTTTGTAATGACCCTGTCAGTATGGATGAAGGATTGCTTTGTTGGCTTTCAATCAGGGATATCTAAGTGTGAGGGTACATAAACACGGAGTCGAGTTCTTCTGTCACACAAAAGTCCAGTGTGTATTCAGGGTACTTGAGGCCAAAGCTGGTGCTGCCACTCAAATGGATGGCTGGGGTTTGCATGTGGATTTGACTTTGGAGCTACTAGTGACATGCTGTGAACTAACTGCAAAAGCCAAGCCTGATATTGGTTTCTTTATATGAACCTTCAGAGGCAACTGCAAAAGATTGGATAAAACCTTATGGTGTGTGGGCTTTAACAGGTGATTTTACAGAGGCTTGTTTTCTTAAACAAAGGAGCAGCTTGTTATCTAAAATCTGTGGTAGCCTCAAAACTCAGTGGTCTCAGAATCCACAGTAGCCCATGCGAGCAACTTGAGTAAATTAAATTGCTTGGCCTGTTGGTGTAAACTACCTTCAAATGTGTGGTGGGATTTAGCTGAAGAAAACAATTCTAAGCATTTTCTATTTGAAGGACAGTCTTTAAAGTGAAACAAATTTTTAGACTCAGGGCTTAGGCCTTGGTTTCTCTGGGACTGCTTATTTGCTACTTAGCACTGATATGTTTTTCATTCTTCTGGACTTCATGTATAATGCCACTTGGAAATGAGATAATGTTTTAAAAAGTGATGCTGACATGGAGAGATAGAGAAATAGAGCTCTTGTACGTGACACTTGGAAGTTCTACTTTTGAAATACCCTATGGTGACAAAAATCAAGCCATGACTTGCATGTCATTGATTCTTTAAACACTGAGATCTCTAAATCAGTCTTCTTTGTCATATGAGACATGAACCACTGATGGACCAAACAATTTAATAGATTTTAGGTGTCCTCTTTATGTAGGAAGTGTGCTTCACTCATGTTTCACCTATGGGACAGCCTTGAGGTACTGCCTCAGTTTTGTCCTAGTCCTTTTAAGGTAAGAGGCCAACAGCTTTCAAGAGATCCTGTTATGTCTTAATGTTGTGGACACATATGAAAAATGTGAAATCATGGGGTTGCATTACATGATCATGCCACTAAGAGGTATTTATACTTAATCAATTTAACTTTCATTGGAAAAAGAGGATGTGGCAGCTGTGAGTAGCTGCTGATTATATCTAGCCCCCAGTAGATGGAAATATTGCTACAGTGTTGGAGATTTCAAGATCATGAAGTTTCTGTTTCAGGGACCTCATGATCCTTTCCTTCTGTCTTAGGCTTTAACTTGTTGATAACTGTAAATCATCTAAGCTGGTATCATAAGTATTATTGCAGAACAAAAATCTGATGCTGTTTTTGGCTCTCATTTGTTTTTCATGTTTATTGAGATTATGCACATGTATTTGTTAACATGAAAATAGGCATTTCTTATTTGCTCAGAATAGAACAAATCTATCTGTAACTGTGCTGGTCATCTGGCAATGGCAAACTGATATACAAGGAAGGAGGAAAAACTTTCTTTAGTTTCTCATTTTGATGTAAGCCTCAGTTGTATAACAAATTCCTTGGTGGGAGGGGGAGACAGCAGTATAAAGTAGGGGTCATCAAATACTTGATATTATGTGCTGTTAAATGAAGAAGAAATGGAGGTTTTAGAATTATTTGCCTGTGGTGACTTACTAAAGAAAACTAAATAAATTATATACTATGTGTATGTCTGAATATATCTATGTACATATATATAATAGGAGTAGAATAAAAATAAAAATATGGATATGTATGAAAATGAAGCAGTAAAATAGGTTCAGAGAAATATGTACTCTGCCTGGTATATGCTACTATACTTATATGCATATTATTAAATAAAAATGGAAACTGGAATAACGTAGGGTGGTTGTAAAAACTAGGACTGGATGTTATGTTGGTTTGCCAACAAGATTCATCATCTGGGCAATTCAACTTTCACTTATTCCTGACAAAGCTTTGTCTAAACTCTTTCTGAAAATATCCAGTGATAGTACATGGGTTCCTTCACTGGCTGCTCCAGAGCTGTCCTGACCATTAGGTAATTATGGTAATTAGCAGGTTCATAACCTGAGTCTTTGCTGCTTAACTTCTGCCTGTCTTGCACCATCCTAACTCCAGCTGACAGAAGAGCGTGTTCCCCTCTCTGCTGGAACTGCTCTGACACACTGAGGTCCACTCTTGAGTCAGTACCATGTGTTTTAGTGGCAAAATAGTAACTAAAAAACCGACCGCTGTTGTTCTTGGCATGCTTGCCTGCTGCTACATGTATAGGTTGAAATGGTATGGGGAGAATAAAATTTTAATTCTGCTGATGCCAAGTAAATACTACAGCAGCCCAGTAGTTTTAAATGTATTTTGGATACCAGCTCAGAAGGGGGAAAACCTTTCAATGGAAGATCTCTCTCAAATTCCCAGTTTAAGATGATGAATTCTCCTGGTTTGGTTCACCCTTCCTGCTTAAAATTCTGTTCGTTCAGGTTGGGAATGAAGGTGCTTTTCTGTGACATATGATCAGCCTCCCTCAGTGTAACAATAAATACATTTGCAGTAAGGTGTTTGTAGAGCATGGGGGAGGATGAGAGGGAGGCCATGGGAGCTGAGGAGGAGATGAACTTGCTGATGAAATATTCCATGAACAAAGTAAAGGATAAATCTGAATAAATTATTTGCAGCAGTGCTTTGGTTTCCAGCTGCACTGGCAATGAGATTGTATGTTTCAATATCGTTTATGAATTAATTTAGAGAGACCTACAGTATTTAAAAAGCTGATGAGAAGGTCACCAGTGTAAAATTACTTTGAAAAACCCAGCATGAGTTTTTTCACAGGGAACATCAGATTCCAACATGCTTTTCAAATGCAGTGTTTTTGCAACAGTATTCTCATGTTAAATTGTTAATAGTTTTGCTAGAACTTTGTGGTTAGAATAGAAAAGTATGCTAATGAATATATTAAAGTTTGAAAAGGCTTTCTATTCCAGTTTTTAAGCCAAAAGGAAAGAGTAGTGAAATATTGCAAAATGTCTGTACATTAAAGTGTTCTTGAAATTGACAACATTTGAACAGATGCATTAAATTCACACATCAAAGCCTTTTATGCATTTGTATATTAATCTCTGATTTGAGCACTGCTCAAAGTTTCTTTCCTCTCCCTAAGAGTTCAGTGTTTGTCGATTCCAAACAAAGTAAACCACAGGGTCTGCTTCTCAAGCTGTTGTTGTGGGCTACTCCACTTTGTGATGGTTGAAGGTTAGGAATAGTTCAACAGAGATGCAGCTCCTTCAGGAAGAAGGTGTGTTTTCCTCTAAGGAGTGTCTTGCCCTCAGACTCAGAGCCCAAGGTCTGTCACTGTCTCTTGAGCAGTTCTGTGGATGCCCTTGGGCTCCTGTAGCTCTGTAGATGCTTGGCCACAAAATGAGTGCCTTGATTCCTCAAGAAAAGGAAAAAGCTTCATCTGCCTTGAGCCAGGGGTGCTCAGGCTCATCTTAACTGCTGCCTTTTTTCTTATTTCTCTTCCCGGATACATTTTCACTCTATGCAATCAGGCCATGTCTGATTTCTGGAAGTAGGGGGTAGTATCCAGCATACAAGTCTGCAATTTCGCATAATGGTATCCAGTTCTTGGGTTGTTCAAGGAGAAAGGAGTAATAGGGCTTTTATCTTGTTTTCAAGTATATGTAGATTAATTTTACACTCTTCATTAGAGTTTACTTGGAGGTATTGGTAACTTCTAGGAAAATAGTAAAATCTTGGCGTACACACCTGTATATAAAGTATGTTTTGTCAAGGACTTTATTTTATTATGGTGCATCCTGTCAAAATCCAAGCTTCCTCAGGAAGAAGGGAAAAAACCTGGTTGGTTGTGCCTCTAGGCCCCAGATTTTTGAGTGAAGTAGAAAAACAAGTGATTGCACAAAATGGTGGTGCAAACTCTGGAGAAAAACATATGCATACCTTAAAAACCAAATTTATGCACGCTTCCTCTGCTGGCTTTGTTATCAAGACGCACCTTAAAGGTGAAATTTGTCATTTCTTGTGGACTACAACCACTGAGACCTAATTATCAGGAAAAGTTTTCTCCTGTGGACTCACAATCAGTCTTTAGGTCAGAATAAATGATAATGGGGAAGTGTGGTTATTAAGTCTAATGCATGGTTTCTAGAGAATAAGTGTGAGATGTCACTCAATAGGTTATTATCATGAGCTTTCAAACCTGCAGACTGTGGTTTGGTTAATAAAATATGCTGAATGTTTAACAAATTGGTCTCATATACACTTCCTTTATTGCTGTTGAATCTTTAAATGAAAAAATGTAACTCCCAAGAGACTTTAAGATCAGGGTAGAAGTGAAACTCTTCCTTCCACAGTGCCAATCTATTTCTGTGAAAAACAAAATGACAACAAATAAAACTACAAAAGTCCTCCAAGCCCATTTAAAAAAAATGGCAGGCAGGGACTGCTGTTGAAGCCTTTTGCCTGCAGGATTTGGGACCAGAGGGAGCACAGCAGAGGTGGAGCCAAGAGAACAGCCCGAGATGGCTGCAGGTTATCCTGGCTCTGCCACAGGTGGCTCCTGGCTCCTTTTTTCAGTGCCTTATACTGAACCTGAAGTCACTCAGGGCTGGCAGGGGCTGTTTTGAAAGCTCATCCCCTACCAGATCACCTGGCAGATGTAACAGAAGAGATGGGTTTTGGAGAACAGGGGTGTGGTGGGGTAAGGAAGAGTGATGCGAACAGGGACAAGTCTTACCCAGTCTCTGTACCTCCAGACTGCCCATGTTTCAAATGTTTGGACTTTTGTTTGTTTTGCTTTTTTTGTTTTTCAAGAAACCCGGGATGAGCTTCCCTAAGCTTCATAAGCAAGCCATTGAATCCCTTTCTAGCATTACTGTTAGGTGCTTAATTTGAAACCTCCTTGCTGCATAAATAAATACATTGCATCTGACACTGGAAATCAGTTCATCACCCCACTTACACCATTTTAGAGCAGGGTGTTGTTCCTTCTTTGTGTTTTTCCTTGCATGCCAGCAGGTATTCCTTATCTAATGGTTTTTCCTGTTCTCCTGTGGGCAGTTTTGTACATGTTTTTGGAAGGGTCCTGGCCTTTAAAGGGAATATTGTGAATTGAAATTAGGCTTCAAAGAGATTAAAGGCTTTTATTAAGTTTCTGACATATGCTCGTGAATGCCTTTGAAAATTTTAGTTTAGTGGCATACAGAATCCAAAGCATCTCCTCTACCATACTGCCTGGGCTTCAGTATGTAGGTGGAGTGGAAAATCATTTGTGCACTGTTATTCACTAATAAAAATTTTTCTTTTTTTTGATTTATCTATTTATGCATAAATTTAAACATTAAAAAACCTTTGTTGTCTTGTTTCCTTCCCTCCTTTGACAATCAGTGAATGTGTCACAACTCCCTCTGATTTTACAGAGGTGTTGGAAGGAGAAACAAGCTTTTTTTTTGCTCAAGGGAGAAAGTTTTAGAACACTTAAAATTCAAATAGAAAAGTTTCTTAAAGAAAAGAGCTTATATTTAACCCACAGTTTTTCTTTTAGCAAAGGATTAACCATGAAACAACATAGGGAGGCAGCATTAATTTAAAATTGAAGTGTCTCACTTAAATTTAGAAAAATTAGATGTTTTATTCTTGAGCTTATCTAAGAGCTGTGGTGTGATTGGAGGGGTGAGTTTTTATGCCTCTTTTGTCACTGTGAAAATGGCCATATTCCTGTCAACTGCTCTTGTGAAATAATTTTCAGCTTCTTTTGGAATTAACTTTTGATTTGAAGTATATTTTTAAAGCTGCTGTTTTCATGAAAACTTCTTCACAAAGAACAAAAATGGACTAAAGAACATAACATTGGCTGAGTTCTCCTGGATTGTGGCAGGCAGCTCAAGTTTTATTGTTATTTATCCAATAATACTTCCGGTGCCCTGAGGTACATTAAATGAAGGGTTGATGTGTTCCTGGGGAATTCTAGCTGCTTGGAAGTGGAGTTGTTTAGCTCTTTTGTTCTGATGATTGTGAGACAGTGAATCTTGGTGAGTGCTGTCTTTTGAGCTGTAAGGGGAGGCCTCAAATGTGGCCAAGGGTTTTGAAACTGAACAATCTCTGTGGGTACAGGGAGTGCAGAGGGAGCTGTGCTACCCTGCCAGCTTGAAACCTTCCCATAGCCCTGTCTGCTGCAGTGTGTGTTGGAACAATGGAAATCATATTAAAGTGTTATGGAGAGAGTGCAGACTTCTTGCTGTAGGCCATATCAGATGAGAGATCGTTCAGTTCTTGATCTAGTTCTTTTTGATGTCAATGTTTAGTTTTGGCAAGGGAGTGTGAGAATATGCTACTGCCGAATCCAGGGATGCTGTTTATTTCACTTGATCTCTAGCATCTTGTAAATTTAAGTCCTTGGCAGACATGACTGGCATTGAATGATACAATACATCCTGTTTGCATTTTGGGATGAAGTGGCGATAAGAAAATGGCAAAGTAGAAGCCTGATTTGGATGTAAGGTTTAAAGGGAGTGGTGTTAAATCTCTTGGGAATTTTAGTTAGTTTTCCCCAACAATGTATTGCCAGGTGGGAGAAACCTTCCATGAGTGTCAGTGCTCCACATTGAGTAAAAAAATTGTGGTGTTCAGTGCATCTTTTAGGTGGGAACCCAGTCTAATCCAGATTTTGCTGGTAGTAGCATTGCTATGAAGTTTTCCTACCTTTTCCCTCCATTTCATCTTCCTGAGAGCATTTTGGAGCTTGAACTATTTGGGGCACAGTTGGGCTTTTCAGGTGAACTCCAGAGGACCACAGAAGTTCCAGTGATTGTAATAGGGACACATAGCAGGTTGGCTGACCTACCTCCCTAAATTTAGGAATTGAGGATAGCTGCTACAGGGTTGAGTGAGGACCACAAAGGGAATGGTGGCTGCTGGGATGAGGAGGAGGCAAAGGGAGCTTTGAGGTGCATCCCTGTCCTGTGCTCTGTGCTTCCACAGAGCTGCCTCTGCTGCAGGGTGTGTGGAGCAGGAGCAGGGAGCTGCAGGCAGGGTCTCAGGGTGGGGCAGCCTGGGCTCACTACTGACCCCAGTTCCATCCACAGCTGGATGTGCTAAGCTTTGCCTTCAGCAGTTTTGTGGCACTTCTGATTATTGATGCCTTTAAGAGTTCAAAAAACCCACTTAAAGCTACAGTAGATATCGATCTGCATAATGTACTTCCAATAGGTGGTATCATATGCCTAAATAACTAGATTTTTTTTGGTACATGTTATAGTTTTATGATAGAAACCATGTTTTGAATGATAATCATGGTGTCCTAGACCCAGTTTCCTAAGATGACCATTATGAGTATGTGTATCTATAGGTGTGTGTATATGAACATATATAAAAGCTGGGTTCGATGTGTATTTTCATATGTGCTTTATATAAAGTCATTGAACAAGATTCCAGTTGTATCGAGTTAAGGTTAAGTGCACTTCTCAGAATCTAACATCTGTTATCGTAAAATTAAGCTACATGTGAAGATACAACTTTCTAACAAGTCAAACATATGCAGAACTAGATTAAGATAAATATTCCTGACAAAAGGGCTTTATAAACTAAAATTATTAAGTAAATCATGGTGTTCTTGCAAGTTTTTTTTGCTGTTGAGAACAAATATTCTACAAAGCAGTGAAGGTACTCTTGTGCACCAGAGCAAAGAGGTTCTTGGATTTCAATGTTTGAAAGTTGTTAGAAGTGTTATTTATTGGTTGGTTGAGATAAAAATAGAAACCATTAGAGGAAATGTTCTCCTAATTAAAAGAAGGCAAGTTGTTGTTATTGGGGATTGAAAGAGGAGAAACATAGCATACAACTGGGATCTTTTTTTCTGTACTGTTTTATTGGATGTGCTAGAAAGAAAATGGCTATTGGCCTTAGAAACCCGGAGAACAAGTTTTAATTAACTAAACCATATCAGTTGTTAAGTTCTTGCTGTTATAAATACTAAAGATTGACCTCTGAAGTTCTAGAAAATTAACCAGGAAAATTTTATGGTTTGATTTTTAAAGAGAACATTTGGGACATCTAAGCCAACTTTCCACATGAAGTTTGAGATTAGAGCAGGCTCATTCCAAGAAGTGTGGAGTGTACAAGTGGAAGGATCATATGTCATTAAATAAATACTCTGTTTACAGGTGATGTTGTAGTAGATAACTAGCTCAGAATTCAGATAGTTTTTGTGCCTGTACCTCATAACCAGGAGAAGGACAGAGAATCTCTGCTCATAGGCTTGACAAGCTGGTAGTGAGGGCTTTAAACTAAAGGTGCCTGTGAAGGGCAATCTCAGTCCACCCCACTCCTACCAATCTGAATCCACTGCCAGCAAGAGAAGCCCAGAGGAAGAGGGGAATACAGCTCCTGTTTCTGGAAAAGGGAGGAAAAGGAAGACTCAAGGAACAGGGTCCGTCAGTCTCACCTCTGTGCCTGACAAAATGATGGAGCAGATCCTCCTGGAAGTTGAGAAGACAGATAGAAAATGAGTGACAGCCATTGTGGCTTCTCTAAGGCCCAATCGTGTCTGACAAACTCGGTGGCCTTTCAAGATGAGGTTCCAGCACTGGTGCGTGATGGAAAAGTAACTTACCCCATCTGCCTGGACTGTGCAGAGCACCTGACAGGTGCTCAACAGCCTGCTCTCGAAACTGGAGAGACCTGGGCTTGATGGATGGGGTCTAGGATGGCTTCAGAGCCCCTTCAGTGCCTAAAGGGGCTCCAAGAGAGCTGGAGAGGGACTTTTGGCAAGGGCACGGAGTGACAGCATGAGGGGGAATGGCTTTTAACTGGAAAGAGGCAGGTTTAGATTAAACATTGGGAAAACCTTCTTCCCTTTGAGTGGCCAGGCAGTGGAACAGTTTGGCAGGAAGGTTCTGGCATTCCCATTGCTCGAAGTGTTCAAGGCTGTGTTGGATGGGGTTTTGAGCCCCCTGGTCTAGTGGGTCCCCCCCTCTTTGGCAGGAGGATGAAACTAGGTGATCTGTAAGGTCCCTTCCAACCCAAACCGTTCTGTGATTCTATGATTTGCTACTTCCAGACTGAAATATCTTTGAGTTTACAGATACTAAAATAATTGCTAGATAAAAAGGACTTTCGTTTTCTTGTAGATAGCAAGAAAATGTTGCAGATATCACACAAATGATAATTATTACACTTCTTTCTGTTTTGTAGACCAAGGAGCTTTTTGCTAAGGGAGAGGAAAGCTTCCTGAAGGGAGAAATAAGTTTTTTGAAATAAAGTCTATCAGTTTTAGGCACAGATGATGTGGATGTTTATGCTAATGATGGTTGTCTTGGGGTATGTGTACTGTGGTTCTCACTGGTAACTTAGCATCAGGTTCTGTGGGTAATTGCAGCTGGTGCTGTGTCTGGCTGGTAAAAGCAGTATCATAGTTCTGAACTTAGAAGTAACTAATAGCAGGGATTTTAATGCCTCCCACTGCAAAACAGTGTGTCATTACTGCACTTCCTAAATATATCTCATCATGCGTTTATCTTTTCCTGTGCTGATTGACTCCTATTCTCCTGAGACATATTTAAATGTCATTTTATCTTTCAGTGGCAGAAATGTTGATGGTTTATCCTAGAAAGAAAATGACGTTGAACAATGTTTTGAGTAGAAAAGGTAGAATTTCAAGTCAATTTTGCTTCTGTGTTGGCAAGTGCTGGTTCTAGCATCATCAGTAGGTTTTAGTAAAAGGAAATGACATTGGTTTGAAGGGATATTTAGAGAATGTTGGCCGATTTTCCTGCAAATTTGTTTTCAATTGTCAAGGTAATGCATTATTGCACTCCAAATGGTTGCTTTGCTGTTTTTTCTTTACTGTAGCTGCAGAAAATATTAAATACGTTGGGAGAGGAAAAAGCTGAGCGCACCATTATGCCTTAACAACAGATAGATTCAATGACAGATGGCTATGCATGTTGAGTGTTGTTTTAAGCTATAATTGGATGCTTATGTAAGTATGCTTAGTCAAATATGTGTAATTAAGCTCTCTTGTTAGGCAGGCTAACTTACAGGGCAAGCCAGGTCTCAAAGATGTCAGAAGTGATGGTTATACTGGACTTGTTCTGTTGAAACACTTACCTAAACAAAACCCAAACAGAAGCATCTGCTGTTTTCAGTTATTGCTGTTTACTGCAAGGCCTTCAAAATCAAATGAAGATGAAAATTAAATGACATAAAATGCCATGGGAGATTTTGTCTGCTCTATTTTTAAACCTCAAACCATGACATGTGTCTGAGAGAGGGAATGTGAGAGTCACAAGTGACATTTATTTGTAACACAGCTGGTAGCTTCCTTTGTAATGAGGTGTAATAGAAGGGCAGAAATGTCTAGCTGAAGCCGGTAAGTTGGAGGATACTAAGCAGAACTTTGGAGATTTATGTTTGTCTGAAATGCATTCTTAGTAACATCCTGAATTCACTGTGAACTTTAGGAAAACTACATGGTCAATGAGCACAAGGTGTTCCTGCTTCTTGATGGCCAGTAATCCAAGCTGCAGAAATCCCAATGTGCAGTGCTCATCTGCTGTTGCTGTGAGGTGGAAGGAATTTTTTCCCCTGAGATACAGAGCTTTTGATGTCCAGAGCTGACAAGAGTGCTGGGACGTTTCTTGTTTGGTCATCTATGAGGTGACATAACTATTTAGCATCGAGATTCTTTTCTCTCAGTTATTCTGTTCAGTTTACCACTGCTCCCATGCTTGCAGAGAAAGTCTTAGTTCTCCTCTCATGTTATGAAAATAGACAAAAGCAGCAATTTTGGAAGAGCTCCTCATGTTTGAACCAAGTTTAATTAGTTGCTATATTAACATCAAACTTGGCTTAGGTCTTTAAATTAATCCAAAGTGCTGAACTTGTCAGAACCATGAAAAATGTGTTCTGTACTTATATTTCTATTACAATCTCTTCAAAATGTGATTGTTAGTAATTAATGGACTTGCCTGAAAAACAACGTTCACACACATAGGTCAAGCTGTTTTCCATCATATGGTTAAGAAAAAACCTCTTTTACCATCAGCCTGACATTAGGAGAAGTATAAAATAAGACCTGTATTTGATGTTTAAACTAGGGTTGTTTTGAATGCTTGCATGTTTTCTATGCATAAATGATACCAGCTTTAAACAGAAGCCCTTGTCTGGCAGAATGTTTTTAATAACACCAATATTTGATATTCTCTTCATACCCTTTCCTTCAGCAAGATGAGTTTGGAGGAAGTACAGTGATTATACACTTTCTTCTGATTGTGATCTCTAAAAGACCATTTGCTGGTGCTCTAACCATGGGTAGATTCTCTACTGTGGGTACCCAAGAGAACCTTTGCTTTTGGCTCTGTGTCTACTCCCCAGAGAAATGATGGATTACACGTAGCTCCTATTTTTTTTGTGTCCTTGGAAGGTTTTGCTGTCTGTTTAGAACTGAGGGGCCTGAAATTTGTGTTGTTTTCCCTGGGAATTGCATGCATGTGATACTGTATTTCTGAATTAATTCTGAGAGGGAAATGCTTCCTAATTAAGTGCTTTAAGCTCAGGCTTTCTAAGTATCTTTCTGCATCTGGTCTGGAGTTTTGAGCAGTCACAAGGTGATTTTAAGTTGCTGGGCAACCAGGTAATGCAGTAAATTCAGAAAATATCAGTGTTCTCCCCTATAACTATTCCCACATCTTTATGAATTCTGACATATGGATTACTTTTGTTTTCTGTGTATCATCAGTAAGTTAAAATGTTAGGGTTTTTTTACATTGATTTTTGTTTCCCTTCAAATGAAAAGACAACATATGTACCATTTTAATTGTTGTCATATTTAGATTACAGAGCAGAATTGGTTAGAAAATAAACTAGAGATTTAGCCCTTGATCTTTGTAGTTTCACATACCTTGCCTTTCCTGTCTATCTGTTTGCAAGGAATATTTGATATAAATGAAAAGTTGTAACTAGAATTTGTTCTCGATTTATAAGGTGAATGTTTCATCTTAGCTTAGCTCTGTGGCTAGGTGCAAGAAAAAAATGAAGCCCTGCAGTGTTGCTTACAACTGAGCGTTGACACTAGGTAATAGTAATGAACTTACTCCATACAGATAATTCCTTCATTAAGAAGCTTATCTGTGTATTTTAAGCAAGAAGTCCAAATACCAATATTTTTCCTGTTCCTTACACAATATCCTGAGTTCTAAGTGACCCAGGAAGATCATGGCAGCCCAACTCCTGGCCCTCTAAGGATCACTCCACAGTCTCACCATGTGGCATTGTCAAAACACTCGTTGCACTGTCAGGCTTGGGACAGTGACCACTGCTCAGGGGCCTGGAGTCTGTTCCAGTGTCCAAGCACCCTTTGTGGGAGGAACTTGTTCCTAATATCCAACCTAAACGTCTCCTGCCTCACCTTCATCCCATTCCCTCGGATCCTGTCACTGGTCATGAGTGCAGAGGTCTGTGCCTGCCCTCAGCTGCTCCTCTGGAGGTTTCTCCTCCAGACCCTGCACCACTTGGCAGCCTCCTTTGGCTGCTCTCTAACAGCTTTACAGCTTTGTACCCAATCCCAAAGTCCTGAGGCGCTCCCCGCAGGCACAGTCTGGGAGCCCTTCACTCCCACTGCAGAGCCCTCAGCCCCTCTGTGTGTGTCACCTGCAGCCCTGCTCAGGGTGCACCCAGCTCCTGCTGCCAGAAACTCAGAAACTGCTCAGAAACTCAGAAACTCAGAAACTGCTCAGAAACGTGCGACAGCAAAGGTTGGGCCAGTCTGATGTGACTGGGAAGGATGACTCTTTTGTGAGCACACAGGTTGTTGCTGAGACATTTGCTTTCAGATTTGCACTTAGTACCAGATGAGATCTGAAGTAAACCCTTAGCTTCACTAAGGTGTAAGGCACTGGAAAGGATTTTCAGTCTTTGCTTTCCCCATTGGTTTGAACAGCAATATCTTCTGTTGAAGGAAATTCAGATGTTTCATTTTTTTGGTATTTTATCATTTGCATACATTCTTGGGTATGAACTTTTCATCCTTGGGAATATAGTACTGAAAGAAAACAAATACTGCTACTTTTCTGCTCCTACCTTCCTGGAATGAAAAGGGATAAAGCATTTTTGGAAATGCTGTCCTTGCATCTTCAGACAATCTTTTGTTCTGCTGCTGTCTGTAGTTTTCAAACAGTGAGAAATATCTGCATTAGTTTTGACATGGTCAAAGATTCTTTATTTTTTCTTTTTTTTCAGTAAATAAAAAAGAGAACCTTACAATTTTTCATGTTGCCTTCTGGTTGCTATTAATGTGAGGGACAAAAGTGTCCTGTTTGTATTTCCTAGCACAGTTCATCTTGGTTTGAAAAGAAAACAGTATCATGCTTTCTTAAAAAAACTCTGAAACCACCATGCCCCAGAATAAACAGACATCCTAAGTAAAGGAAATGCTTCTTTGGGTGTTAAGCTGAATTGGTTTGGCCAGAGAGGAAGCATTAAAGGTTGAGTTCTTTGTTCTGGGATTTGGGACTGTTTTGGTTATTGTTTGAAAACAAAGCCCATAATTAACAAAACCCCCAACAAACTAAAAGCAAGTAAAAACCCACCTCAAAGACTGTTAAAATATCATTTTAGTATTTGAACCTTTACTGGGTTTTAAGAAAATAGTAGCTGTAGCTTTGTTTAGATTAATAAACACCTTTGCTCTCACAGTCCTTGTTTTCAGTCTTTTAATGTGTGTGCTGTACAGCAGCTTGTGGAGTTTATGTTACAGCAGAAGTATTATCTATATAGCCCAGAGAGGAATTTTTATTAAAAAAGAACATAAAATTTTGAAAAATTTGGGTTTGGGCTTTACAAATTTCCCACTATTTTTTTTCTACGTGGTTATGGAAGCCCGTGGAACTGGCTTGATGCAGTTCTTGTCATTGCTTTATTCTTCATATATGCTTTTAAAAGGGGAATTCATCCATTTCCTCTCAAAGTGGGGATGCAGTAATTTTTCACATCAGAGCCTATGTTTATAAATGTTTGGAAATGTAGGCGCCATCTTTTAATCTTTTTCTGTGTGAATATTTTCTGCTAGTTTGAAAACTTTAATTCTAGCATGAAAGCTTTGCACTCTTCTCTTTAGTTGTTTATTGCTCTGTCTTCATATCCATGCTGTTTTTCTTAAGCATATCTGCACAAGAAAAAGCATCTCTAAGTGTTATTGCCACTGTCAGTCCAACAGTATGAAACATTTTTTTCTCTTAAAACATAAATTTTTGCTTCGTAAAGTACATGAAAGAAATTAGCCTATTTAGTCCAAACACTGTATTAGGGTTTCTACTCCTCTGGCCTGGGAAGCAGGTGTGACTTGAGAAATAAGAATGTAACTATCTATCTTTTTATAAATAAACCTACATACTTTTCAAGGTAAGTGAGGGTGCACAATTGTATCAATTTTTGCTGTTAGATGAAAGTTATGACCATTTGCTCCCCTCTTCAAAAATAAATGTAAAAACAAGTATCACTTTCTATTAATCATTTTCTATCAAACTCAAATCTGTGCTGTAGCATCTGTGTGTTTTGGTATGAGGATTTATTTTGCTTTTGTGCAGATACATCTCTATAAATATCTAGCAATGAGTACTTTAGATGTTGTTAATTGGTGGTTGCCTGGTGAATTTGACCATTATATTTCTCATAATTTTGTGTGCAGTCAAAATTATTTATTGAAATGTAAATTCATTTGAAGGTAACTTCTGTCAGGCAAAGTTGCACTGAATAATTTCTATCTTTCAGTGTTTCAAGTTGGCATATATATCTATCTACAAATTTATAGATGCAAAAATAGGTATGTAAAGAAAGCCTTTATGAGCATCTTCTTATAAATGATATAAAGCTGCCAGCTCCAGAAAACAAAATAGAATCAAATTTATTGTGTTTTAAATTAGTTTGCAATGTTATTGGAATAAACTCTTTAAGAGCTCCAGCATTCAACTCCAGGTGCTGCTTACTTAAAATATTTCATGCTATTTAAGAGGAGAAGCCTGCCAGCAGCTCAGCAGAGTTTCCTTAGTCAATGTGGCAGCATTAATTTAAAGTTTAGATGTATTTTCTTGCACCTACAATTATGTGAATGTATGTCCTGTAAAAGGTTCTGGGAATTCAAGAGCTGCTAAGTCTAAGTTTTTGCAAATTATTTCTGTGAAGCTTGGTGTTTCTGGTGGAGAAGACAGTGGGACCTTGCTGCTTTATATTTTGCTGATAATTGTGCCTATATTTTGTATAGACAAGGAAAATGAGAACCTTGCACTGTCTCAGCCTTTTTGGATGTTCGTTCAGCACAAGACAATTTCATGCAGACTCATGTAATTATAGCCTCTAAAAGTCACTTATATGTGTAAAGCTCTTATTTTGTATTTCATGTCTAATTGGGAAGCTGCAGCTACCATACTTTTAAAATTTAATGAAACATTGAGCCTATTTAAAGAAAACATGATTTTATCTTAATGTGTGAGATGCAGTAAAATGTGTCCTTATCTTCCCATGTCTCCAATATTTTATCAAAATTAAAGCAGCATTTATCAGCAAATGCAAATATTTACTGGTCTCTTGAGCCTTTTCTTTCGTCCTGAAAAGTTTTCCTCTTTGTTGATCACTCTCTTCAGAATTTGGGCTAGGTTATCGAAGCTTAAGAACTTTTTCTGTTCACCGCGAGTACTTAATAAGGATGTAGAATTTTATGAGTAACATGTTTTAGTGTAGTCTGCAGATGAAAGCAGTTGGATGGTGATGATTTAGAAGCTGTTTCACTCTGTGGAGAAGCTAAAAACATTGTTGGAGAAAAGGAATATTTTTATATTAGTCATGTAAAGGTTATTTTTGGAAGAGAAGAGAGTTGTCTTCAAACCGGTTCCTTAAACCAAAATGGGAGTTCTAGGGGCAGGGATGAGATATTTGGCATGCCCTGTGCGGTAGCATTGTGCAAAAGCTGGATTTTCAACATTCCGTTTTCTTTAGGAGCTATGTTTGCCATGTAAAAGAATTTTAAAATCATATCAGATGAAACTCAGGCAGAGTTATTTCCATGTAAAATAAAAATTTTGTTAAGAAAAGTATGATATCCTACTTAGAAATGCAACTCTGGAAGTTGTTTTTGGGAATTAAAAGGAAAGAGAAACAAAATCATAGTCAATAAGTAGTGATCCATAGTTAGCTCCCTGCCCTCAGTTATTTTGTGTAAGTTATGTAGTTTAGACTAAGGGGATATTTCTGAAACACTATATGAAAATATTTTAAAAATATTTTTAAGACATCACCAGTGGAAAAAATTTGAAAAGTCTTTTGGGGATTGTCTTATGTCCTGGAAGGGTTGAAACAATTGCAGAGATGGAATATCTGACTTGTAAAGTAAGAATGTGCATTTGAACTTGAGCTCATTGCTTTTAAGCTGACAAAAATGAAACTCTTACGCATTTATAAGTCTTGGTAAACATATTACTAAATGGCTCAGAACTGTTTAATTATTTTATTTTTTTGTGCAAATAAAGCTTGTCTTCAACACTGGATGTCAAGGTGCTTTATAAAGGAGTTAAATGTTGTTACAGCAGTTCGTCATGTTGCGATGCTGACATGTAGGAAATCAAATGCTTTGCCAAAGATTACTCAGCAGTCTGATGGAAAAGCAAGAATAGGCTTTAATCTCTTCATTCTGAGCTGCTCCAGTCCTATAATCATTGGGCCATGGGATGAAATGTGAAGGATTATAGAGGTTTTATTACGTGATGCTGCTCCTCTCTTCCTGTGTTCTTAATGTGGATATATGTTGTTTGACAGCTGACTGTGTATCCTTTGCTGGTAACATTTTTCTTGTTTCATAAACCAAACAGGAATGCAGCTGTCATACTTTCTTGCTTCATAGATCCTTTACAGAGCTTAATCAGAATTATTATCAAAAGGCCTGTGCTTAATTCCCGAAATTTCATGTTCTTGAAATCAATGGACTTAGCTCCAAATTCATCCCAAGATTAGAGCTTTTCCTTTGAAATCTCTATGTTTATTTGTCATGAAGTTCAGAAGTGTTAGAATGTAGATTCACATTCATGGTTTATATAAACAGACCAATTACTTAGGGCTTCCAAACTCTTTAAAAGAGACAAATATCATTTTTTGCCTAGAATTTCATTGTAGGAGTGTGTTTTTTTAAATTAAACTGGATTTTATCAACTTGATGACTTATTTGAGAGAAAATAATTGAAAAAACCCTCTTATTTCTAGGTTGTCCTTGCTAGATTAGAATTTCAAAGGGGCAGCTGTGAAAGGGAAGAGAACTTACTCTGAGAAGACCATCAGTGAGGACACACCGCTGCTCCTGCTGTGCTGCGGTTTCTGTCTCACTGCAGCTGCGCTCTGTGACAATGTGCCCTGCTGGGGGAAATGGGACATGGAGCCACCCTGAGCATGGGCCTGTTGATGATACTGGGGCAGATGTGGACCAAGGTCTGATGCAGTTTCTGATTATTATCAAAAACTTTGCAGTCGTGGTGTTTCAAATCTGGAACACCACTGATTTGCACACAGTTTTCACTTTGGCATATGTAAATCTGAGCTCCTGAAACAGCTGCTGTGCTCAGGTCCTCAGGGGTTGGGCAGCACAACTCTTTGCTATCCTGCGGTTTCTCTAAGCAGAACATTGTATTGCTTCTTGGTGTTTCACCTGTGAAGTTCAGGAAGTTCTGCAAAAGATGGAGAAAGGAAGTGGGACACAAGGCCTTTATCTTGAAAACGATTTTTATGTAATTGAAGTGTTACTGTATTTTGCCGGACTTTTCCATAACTAACACAAAGAGTCTGTGTAGCCGCAAAATTTAATTTCCTTTTTCTGTGGTACAGATTACAAAATGGAAAAAAATGTGAAGCAGTTCCCTTGGAATGAACTCAGTATCTGAAAGTATTTGGAAGTTAAGTCTTGGTCTACAAGCAATCAGTATTCATGTCCCGTGGAGGGGAGGGAGAAAGGTTTCTTCAGTAGAATATTAATTCTGTTTTTAAAGTTTAGGTGAAATAAGAGCTTTTCTAACTGCTCTTAGGCAAACTGATGTGTGGCAGGTGCTTAAATTCAGATGAAGAAAACTGATACACCCTGATGTCTGTAACAGTGGCTCCTCTGGGTAGTTTTAGTTTCTGCTCCTGCATCCGAAATTCTTAATGTTCTTAGTTTGGAAATGTATTAGATGCTCACTGGTGACATTGGCTGTCCTGAGCATATCCGTTGAAAAAACTGGAGGCAAATTGGGAAGGTAGAAATAACATCTATGACAGTACTGTGCAGTACCCATTCACAGCTTTTGCTTTAGAAAACCTGAAATTAGTGTTTTCTCCTCTTTAGTCCTTGTAAAAGGAGATATGTTGTAGGTGTGCAACTCTCATCCTTGTGGATTTCCAATATGTAAAAAATCTTAGCTGGTAGCCTTCAACTTCCCTTGGAGAGGGAGAAGGAAAATTTTGGACCATGAGAATCCTGGTGAATTTGGTGATAACATTAGGCATGGATAATCTGTTGCAAAGATGCCTTAAATAGTTAAACTTGCTTGTTGTGTGAATTGTTTTTGAAGTAGGAATGTGGAAATTCAGGGGCTGTAAAATGACAAATTTAGCAATGCAAGATCAAAGAGACATGAGAATAGGGGAGAAAGAAGTGGGTATCTTTAAAGTATATTCTTCAAATCTGACAACACCCTGAAGATTTCTCCCCAGCCTAGATAAATGTGAATTGTATATATCATAAGGAAGTAAACAAGGTTTTTTTATAAAGTTGCTGCAGTGAGTTAGTAGCTTATTGTGCAGTAGTTAAGAAAAACCCACCCCTTAATGATGTTTTTTAACAGTAACAATGTATTCATCACAATGGAAATCTCCCGTGCTAAATGAATCTCACTGAAGCCACTTGCTTCTGCTTGCTTGTCATACCCAGTGGAAGGAATCAATATGAAAAATCCTGGCATAACTGGCATGTATTATAAATAAAGCTGTCTTGGGGAATGACATAATGATTCATCAAAATAAACTTGTAAGTGTTCCCTATCATCAATCATTTCACTTAATCTTGGTTTCGCAAAAATATGTTAACGTATTAGCGCACAGTATTACGGATGAAAAGGGAACTTTAAAACATCTTTGACTTAAGCTTTGAAAAATGTAGAGGATCTTGGACCACAGAAAAATGTACAACTCAGAGCAATGCTGATTAATAATTTTGTAGCTTTATTTATAGCTCTTGTGCGTTTTTGTTTTGCTCTTTAATTTGACCAAGTGAACTGTGGGTTTAATTTTCTTTTTGTGTTTTATTCAGTCTTTTAATTTTCTGGTGACATTTTAATTTGCCTGTGTACTTAGTACTTCACAGAATTTTTCAAGTTGGAAAAGTCCTTTAAGATTGAGTCCAACTGTTAGCTTGCACTGCCAACTCTACCACCGTAAACCCCAAGTGCCACAACTACACATCTCTAAAGTATCTCCAGGGACAGTGACTCAACCACTTCCTTGGACATCCTGTTTCAATGCTTGACAGCCCTTTCAGTGAAACAATGTCTTCTAATATCCAGCCTGAACCTCCCCTGGCACAACTTGAGGACACTTCTGCAGGTCCTATTGTTTGGGAGAAGAGCCTGACCCCCACCTGGCTAGACCTTCTTTTCAAGGAGTTCTGGAGAGTGGAAGCATCCCCTGAGCCTGTTTTTCTCCAGGATGAGTCCCCCAGCTCATTGAGCAGCTCCTCAGCGGACTCTGCCCCACAGCCTGTGAGGGAACCTTGGCTGCTGCTGCTCCTGTCCCAGCCAGCTCTGTCCCTGCTGCCCTGTGAGCTGGGGGCTCGTGTGGGGCCCTGACCCCCCTCTTGGGGACTCCCTGTTTGCAAAAGCCCCCTGTGGACTCTGCTAGACAGCTCTGCTTTGAGCTAGAGGGGAGAGGCTCTGCCAGAATTAGACCCAGACTAGTGAAAAATATAAGGATTGGAAACAGTGGTACTTCAAAATAGCTGTAAGGACTCTTATGAACAGATGGTCTGATTCTGTAAGGGTAATTATATCATGATCCTAATTAATCACAACAGGACTGACCTTTTACTGACTCATAAAATAATTTCATTTAGAGAATCTTCCATCAAACTTTGATTTTTATTTTTACCTTTTCTTTCCTTAGGTCTGATACCCATATGCTCTGTATGCAGCAGTGCAGCTTTGAGAGATAAAAATATAATCCTGTGTTGGCAAAGCTGACACCGGTTATTGCATCAGGTGAGATCACAGGACTTAGGGGTGAACTTGTGAACTGGTTAAGTCCAACCCTTTGTCTTCTCAACGTTTATCCCATGTCTGTGTTGTATTCTCTTCCTAATGTCAATGAGTTTTAGTTCCCAACGATATATTCAGTAATTCAGCAAGTCAGGTTTGTAGTTAATTATTTATCTTCTGGTATGTCATGAAGGAAGTTGATCATTTTATCTGGGGTTTAGGTTAAGTTATGTACTCGCACTCATAAGACCCAAGTAATTTCCTTGACCATTTCTGTTAAAAAAATCCCAGACAAATTCCTGTTTAGTATTTCTCGAGTCTGGTTATACCCTTGTGGTTAGGACTTTATTTCTTGAAATATCAATGCACAAATGCTGTCTGGTTATTCACTTTAGTGCATTTTTTGTTCTAATTATGCCTATTGGGAACTTCAACTGTTATATCTTAAATGTCAAACTACCAAGTAAATTATTGCTTCCTATGGGATAATGATTGTTTACTACTCTGAAAAGTCTTGAGATGTGATGATCAAACTATGAACAGAGAAAACACAACTAAAGCAAATATTTATTGTGCATTTTCATTTGAATAAAAACCACTCCATAGCTCTCAGGGGCTTCTGCTTTTGGTTTGTTTTGGTTCCTGTTTTTTTTCCCCTTTGTTCTTTTTTCTTTGATCAAGTGTTCTTAAGGAAATGACATGAAGTTTATGTGGTTTATGCTCTGACTATGCTGTGTTGTTGTTGCTGCCTATTGTGTGCTTTAGTCTCAATCTCTCCCAAACTTTTAAATAGTGTAATGAACTGGTCAGGTGAAGTGCTTCAGTTCTTGATCCGTAACTACTGTCAGTGAGAAATGAAATGCTGTAAATCATCAAGCCCCTTGGGGAGACAAGATGTTTTTGAAGAAAAAGGAGCACTGGGTTGTTACTTGCTTCATAGTCTTTGTCATTTCTAAGTGTGCCAATATAATAGATAAACAGAAGGAAATGTGCTAAAGTACGTTTTGTTCATTCCAGGTGTTTTACTGACTGACAATGGAAAGCATTCAGCTGCATGTGTTGTTTCATTTTTCCATGGATAACACAAAAATATTCTGAGGACCACAGCAGCTCCCAAACAATGGGAAAACAAAATGTATTTCCCATATGAACCCATTATGCACACACATAGCATAAATAATTTTGCTTCTTTGATATTCCTTTAGTTTTTGGCTCCACTGCTTGTTGTCCTCTTTTAGAGCTGCAGAATTCTGCCTGCCACTGTTTACATTTCTCTTGTCTCATGTGGTGTCTTTAGGAAGCAAACTTCCCACCTTTGAATTGGAGAAAAGAGGCCACAATAGCTGTTCCCTTTTGGTAGCTCTTGTCTTTTCAGGGGTATTGTTCATGTTTCTGAAGCAGACTTCCCAAAACCTCTCCTTCTCCTTGGTTTGATACCCTCACTTTTCTACCAAAGTAGAAATCGGATTTTTTTGAATGTGTAGGTGATATGACAATGGACTAAAGTTATTTGCTTTTGATTTGTTCCCAATTTTTAACTTTTTAAAGATTTTTCTTTGTTTTTAATCCAGTGCTTTCTATTCTTTTTTTTAACTCAGAACAGAATGCTCATACTTGAATAAATAGATGAAAAAATGTTAATTTCTGAGCATTTCAAAAAGGGGAACTAATTTCCCATTTAAGAAAAACAACTTTGATAAATTAGATGTCAGTTTTAATAGCAGACTATTTTCAAAATTGAGAAACTCCTTTTTTTGAGGGATAAGTAACTATAGGTGGGAAATGTAAAACTTGGGTCTTTGTGTTGGTATTTATGCAAATGCCCTCCCTCAGCTGAAGAATCTGGTAAAATCTCTTAAGTCTTGGAAACATCCATGTATAATTTGTTAAAATCAAACAATGTTTCTATAATATGCATAGGAAGTTAAGTTCTTTTTAATCTTTCTTAGTATTTTAAAATACCCTCTATTTTACTAAAGAGCTTGGTTAAAACTGTGGATTGATTTGAATAGCTTTCATCTCTCTTTAATCTCTTGCCTATTTCCCTGACTGAAGCCAAGTTTTGTTCTGAGGTGCTGGAGGTGTTTGAGGTTGCACAAACCCCGTGAGGGCTGCAATGTGAGTGCACCTGAACCACAGGGATGGTGATGGGGTTTGATTGTGCCTTTGCAAGATCACATTGTCTGGCCACCTGCAAACACTTATTTGCTGCTTATTTTTGCAGTGGAAGGTTGTTGCATCACTGACAGTGTCGTATCATATTCTCTGTGCTCTTTTCATACTCTCTGTCAAGGCAATAACATTAATTTGTGTCTATTCAAATAACTCATTGTCACATGGAAAGAGATCTTGAGACAAGAAAGGGATTTGTTTAGCAAAAACACTTTTAAGAAATGGCAATTTTGAGAGGCTTCACTTTACGGGAAGGAATCAGAGTGGCTAAACAATTCAAATCCAAGGTTTTTTTCTCAGTTGTGACCATTTGCTGATGCAGTGGGCATAGGATAAATGAAATTCAGCTTCCATGGTGCAATCTAAATGCTGCATAGA
The DNA here is from genome assembly GCA_013400315.1 of Bombycilla garrulus. Lineage (NCBI taxonomy): Eukaryota > Metazoa > Chordata > Aves > Passeriformes > Bombycillidae > Bombycilla > Bombycilla garrulus. The sequence goes on along the minus strand of VXBU01009663.1, from coordinate 1,262,247 downwards.
TAGAAATTGTCTCCATTTCTTGTTGGTTGCAGCTTTTTTGTTGAGAGGTCCCAAGTTCTTCAGTGCATCTTTGTGCTTACTGCAGGGTTGCTGTTTGTGCCTGGTTCTTTGCCTTGGTGCTTGATGCCACTGGCACACAGAAATGAGCCTTTCAGTTATACCCAATACATCAACCCAAAACTAAAGAGATTACACCTGTAAAGGTATTGCTGCAAGAATGTGATCCAGATCCATGAAGGAGGTCTGAAAAGGAGGCAATTTGATGGCTATGACAGGCTGCTGCTGGAGCTTCCCTGGCTGCAATTAGGGGTCTAGAGGTCAAAGCTATTCTCAATTAGGTGAAAGATTAGAGTATGGTGCAGACAAAATTGTGTAATTCCTAGAACTATTAGGAAAAAACCTCACCAAACCTCTCTCCAAAATCAACTCTAGCAATCCATCACCAGACTAAAAAGCCTTGATGCCCCTGCAGTTAAAAACTCCTGAATTAAGCTGAGGTGATCAGACAGGAGAAAGCGATACCTCTAAATTATTCAAGATCAGCTATTTATGTACCCATGAAAATGCAAATGCAGCCCCAGGAACTATCATCAGTCTGGAGTTTTCTTTGCATGAGTGTTGTGACATATGCACTGAGTAGCCATTTTATGGGCATCCTTTAGAATTAAAAAATGAGCTTAAAGTAGAAAGGTGAGAAAGGTGGGCAAGGACCATAACCAGTTTCATTTTACAGGGGTACCGATGGCTTTCCTTTCTAATGTAGGAAAAACAAAACACGAAAGTGGATTAAGTTAGTTTTTATATGTATCTGTATTTAAATATGAAAAAACCCACAAATCCTCTTTATTTAATGAAGAGCTGACACTGACACCAGTTTGTTCTACATTATAAAATAGAAGCTAACCAAAGTTCTGCTAAAGAAGGGTTTACTCTTAAGAGATCCATGCTGCGGCTTGCTGGCAGTCTTCAAACTGTAGTTTTTTTTCAGAGTGGCCTTGAGTCCAGAGGACCAAACGTTAGCACATTATCAGGAAATATTATGGGATGTCAGTCTGGTACCTAATTACCAAGGGATGTCAAGTAGGAGGAAACTTCATAGCCTTAAGCTCCATCCTTTTCCATATAAAAGCATTTGTGATTGGGAAGATCAGGAGCTTTGTGCACACATGAAGGGCTATCCTGTGTTTTCTAAGCATATGGAAACCATTTCTTGTGTTCTAGAATGGGAAGCCCTGAGGAGAGTTAGTCACTGTTCAATAAACCAGCCTACCAGCCCACAAAGTTTGATGAAAAATGTTTTGATTGAGACTATGGCACTTGAGTTTCTCTTCAGTAGACAGTAAAATGTTAGGAGCTGTCCTAGCATTTTTGCAATCTTATTTCTGCTGAGGTTTTGTAAATATCAGCTACTCCAAACTGTGCACAAAAACCTGTCTATTCATCACTGTCTTCAGTATTGATGTCAAACAGTTTCTGCTTCTTGCAAAGGGACATGCTAAAGGAATATTCAGTTTTGTATGTGGTGAGGTGACCTTTTTGAGGCTAAAGTGTTTTATGTTTTCCTTGGTTGTTATATCTATCCTTCCACAAGTTTGAGCACTACAGTTTGAGGAGTTTTTATAGAAACTACTCAGGAAGGCTTTAAAAGCATTCTGAGCTATCACTACGTATATTGTGTCTTGTGTTGTTTTTTCTCTTCATTTAGGTCTGCTGAAGTCTTATGAGTGTCTTATAAAGTGCGAAGGATAATCTGACTTGGCTATAAAATAATTTTTATTATTTCTTACCTCATTCTGTAGTAAGCTTAGGAATATGTCAGAGTTGTGTTTTTCAGCTGATGTTCTTTCTGTTCTGGCATCTTGATAGAGAATTTTTAGTTGACAATCAGAAAGATAAAAAACTTTATACAGACTCGATTTCAGGATGCTTGAAGGAAATAGCCTGTATATGTTAACTAACTAGGGATGTCAGAAAATTTTGATAAGGATTTAGTGGATTCAGGCCTCTTTAGACCTAAATTTAAATGGAAATTTGATCAAAGCAGAAGTAATTACAAAGCAGCAATAATTCAGCTAATGTTGATAGCAACTCACTTGGTTTTAAATTATTAGTGATTTCTGATTCTTTAAAACTGTCAAGATTTTGCTGATAAATAGCAGTTGTCCAAAATGATTGCTATTTTTAATAAAAATATTATATCTAGAGTATTATAGCTAGAGTGAGGCAAACTTAGTAGGGTATAAACTTGTAGGAGTTGCCCTGGTGAAGAGGAGCTAGATTGTGATACATTTCATGTTTGATACAGTGGGAAGTGGGTCCAATGGCCACATTCTGCTTTATACACTGTGAGAGAAATACTTATTTGAGGTTTGGACAGTGAATATTGACTCAGGATTCCAATTACATTTGTGGATCAATTACAGACTTTCTGTGCTGCTGCAGCAAGTAATTTAAGTGACAGTTTCCTTCAGCTTCTCCTGTATATAATGCTTTGCTGAGGCATTGCAAAGATGAAATCCACTACTAATTTGTGAGCTGCATTGATTCTGCAGTGTAAGGGCCATATTATCCCACGAACAACTTGTTAGGAATCTAATTATATGAAATTATATAAATGTGATTATGTATTATCTAATTATATTTTCCTGAAGAACTTCACAAAGACAAACTCTTACTTCAGAAGTTGAACATGTGTGCTGGGTGAAGGAGAGATGAGACTAGAGCCAGTAAAGTACTGAGTTGGGGTAAAAGAATTTTGTGTATTCCTTAGAGAAATGCAAGTTTCTTTTAATTCAAAAGAAATGTGAAGCATAGCCTGCAAGTTGAGCGTGTTTTATTCAGAAGTTCTTTGAATATGTGTTCTTATTTAAAAATGAAGTGACTAATTTATGCTATAATGAAATTTTCCTTGGGATATTTTCTTGGCTTTTATTTTCTCAGGCATGAGTATTGATTGGCTGTTCTCCACCATCGAAGGAAGTGCTGGGTTGTGTCTCAGCCACTGGATCACTAGAAATGGTGGAGACAACAGCCACATTTTATAGATAAGGACATGTTTTTAAGCCTTCCTAACATGTTGCCAATATTAGTTTGTGATTTGAGAGTGTAGCTCTATGAATTTTATGAGCCAAATGGCTGTAGTAAACCACAGGAAAATATACACTGTTTTCACTGTTACAATTTGTGTGTGAAAAATATTCTTCTGCTTTTTTCTTTTTCTTTAATGTTATTTGGTCTTATTTTTTGAAGATTATATCTTGTTTTGCAACTTTGTAGTTAAATGCTTAATCAAGCTCTTAATTGAGTTGTGATTTCTTTCTCAGTAAGAGCTACTGATAGTTTAAAGTTGCAAAGAAAATGTGTTGTAGGCTCATAAGGAATGCTTGTGATCAAATAATATCCTAATTATTAAGATGTTGCAGAACATTTAACTAATTACCTGTTCATAGTCATAAAAAGGTTTGGGTTGGACTGAGGAGGTGCCCTGAGTTACTTTCAACTCCAGTGTTACATTATTTTACCAGTTACTTGCAGTCATGAATTCAGCCATAAGATGCATGGCTGTGTGCTGTTACTGTTTAAAATAATGTTCATTCTTCCAGGGATGCGCTTAAAAAGAATGGTTAGCTCTTACAGTGCTTTGGAGGGGTCTTAAACTTGAGCATTAGGCATTAGTTGGAGGTTTTTTCCTCAACAGCACCACTGGACTGACATCTCTAAGCATAAGAATAGTCTTTTGATTCAGGGACTCAGAAATAGGTCCCATGTATGGAATACACTGCATGAAATAAATTCTATAAAAGAGCTTTTTTTTTTTGACATGGTAAATGTTACAGAATGGCAGAGAACAGATTTTGAGGTCTGCTCTTCTCTTCTGCCATAAGGCAGAATAAATAATATTATTAGTTTCTTCCTTAGTAATTTCTGATACATTTTTCTGTAGTTTTCTTTTCTTGTGCTCCTGTTAGCAATACAGAATTCACATAACTATTTGCTAGTAAGTCACAGGTACTGTCTCTTTATAGAGGTTGAATAGAGGTAGCATTAAACCTGAAACCTTCATTTAAGCATTTGCAGCCCAAAATGGCTTTAGAAAAGAAGCACAAGAAGATAATTTAAGAAGAATTGGGGCCAAGTAAATGAGCAGGGCTCTGTGCAAGTCTGACTTCTGTTAACCTTTTCATGGCTGTTTTGCAGTGTTTCGTTATAGGGCATGTGGATGTGATAAGCCTGAATACAGATATAAGGCATAGAATCTGTGCTTCTTATTTATGACTGTGAGCTTGGCTTTAGGGGCAACAGCATCTTCAGTGGCACAAAGCAGGATAAAGAAAACTGGGAGATGGTGTGATGAACACATTTCCCTATCAATGCTGAAAGAACTGACTTAGAACTTGTAAAACTGTGCCCTGCCAGTCCAGAACTGGACTGAACTCTCAGAGGGGGAATATGAAGGTTTGTTTTTTAAGTCCACCAGACCCTGTGGTAGCATCAAAACACTTTTATGGAAAGTATGGATGCAGCTTAGTGTTTGGTACCCTAACAGTGCTGCCTGCAGTGAGACAGATACCATGTAGTCTCTTAGGGACAGACCTGTCAAAATATTTCATCTGTGCTTTACGCATCTCTGCTTTCATCTCGAGCTGAGACTGACATCTGTCAGATTGTATGGTATGGGAAAAATGTGATTTGAAGATTACAGGAATGACCGGGATTCTGGATTTCAGTTGGAAGTGAAGGGGGAAGGTCCTTAAATTAGTAAATGAAATAGGTTTTCTCTTCAGCCTATTGAGAAATGATTATGAAGGTTATGGAATTCTAAATAAAGAAGAAATAAATGGAGAAATACATATGCGTATGTAGTTCATATGCCTGTAGTCCATATGTTCCTCCTGCAGGTGTAGGATTGCTCCCATTCTTAAAATCCAAACTTTAAGAAACAAGAGTATAAACTACATGCACCCTGATATTGTATGGAAAATTTAGGAGAAGTTCATTGTTGGGCAAGGCTTGGGACTAACTGAGCATTATGTATGGACGGCTGTGTTCAGCACTGCACGAGCTGTCTGCCTGGCTGACTTGCCAGTTGCTATCAGCTGTCTGTCCTCTTGTGCTCAGAGAGGATGGAGATTTGAGTGGTGTGTGACAAGCAGAAATGTTCTTCTGATGTGTCTGGTTTAAGTAATTATTTTTCTCTTTGTGAGGTTAATGTTCTCAACTACTTCCACATGAACACACACACTGAGCACAATACAGTAGGAAAATAGACAACAGTGAGACGGAGATTCTGATGAGTTACCAATGGAGACACGGAAAGTCTTGGAATTTGAGTGTTTGCAGTGTTTATTGAGTTGCTGGAATAAAGGAAAAAAGTTGAGATGAAAAACTTTTACTGATATTCTTTCACAAAGTTACAGAGGAGTTGGTGGCGGAAGTGTGGGAACATCTGAACTGTCTTTCAAGAGTACTGAAGCAAAGTGCTGTAACAGGAGCAATCCTGGGTGGATTAACTGTGCTTATTGTATTGCAATCCTTGAGCTCAGGTGGGAGTGCATTGCCAGGTATTTGGTTAAAAACAGCTCTGCTGACATTTTGCAATGAAGAGAATCGTCAAAGCAATCCAAGCTGGCTCCTGTTCCCCACTTCTAAACTTTGTAACTGCAGCCTAACTACTCTGATTATTGAGCAGAAGATGTGGAACTTTGGGACTTTTCCCAGGGATCCTGTGGACTGGACATCATTATTGCTTTATTCTGTTGCTGTTGTGTTCCACACTTGTAACGACATGCAGACCTTGGATATGATCTGCTATATTCCCCTGGTTTAAGTTTTTGGGGTTTTTTTTCTGTGTCTGCCTCTCTACTCTTTTTCTCTGAGTTATTTTGTAATGTAAAGACAGATCAAAACTTCAACAAGAAACAGCACAGTTGCCTAACCTGAAAGCATAAGGCCAAGCGTGGAACACAGAAATTTCTCAAGCTGTTTTCCAAGCAGCATAAGAGATTTTTTTTGATTACAGGGATTCTTTGTATGCTTGGAAGAGGTTGTTTAATTTGGAAATATGTAAAGAGTGTCCAGTGAGGGAAAAATGTATGTTCTGTAGTATGGATTTAATGAGTTCATGCAGATTCAGCAGGATTTACCTTCCAAACAGAAACTGCAATATAAGCTTTTAGTTTTCCTTTTGCAGAGGTAGCTTTTCTGGAATCTCATTTCTAACAAATCTTATGTTGTTTACACCTAAAGTTTTTGATCTTGTGTCCATATACCAGCTGTCAGGAAAACACCAAGCCCACAAATTACTGATTAGGCACAAGGCACAAAGAGCACAAGCTGCTACTGTTTGGAAAGCTCAGCACTCTTTCCGAAGCCTTTGCCCCATTTGAACCCTACCAGTGTTACTTTTGCTAATGATATATTGTATAGCTTGTTTGGCAGTGTGGGAGTTTATGATAAGCTTGTCTTTTGTTCAGCCCTGAAATCAGGCTAAAATATGCAATTACAGTTACTTGTCATCAGAGGTCATGTTTTTCAATAGAGAAACTGCTGCAATGACTCTTAAATAGTTTCTTGATGATAATTTGTATCAGCTGCCCATAAGAAGCAACAGTGTGATCATGCTGCCTCAGAAAAAGCTTTTTATCAGAGGTGAGGAATAATTATTAAAGAGACAGTGAATTTTCAATGAAGATGGTCAGATCTTTGCAGTCTGTTTGCCAGTTTGCTCAGGTGTTGGTTGGTTTTGGTGGTGGTGGTTTTTTTTCCATTCCTAGCCTCAGCTTTCAGGCAGCACCATCTGCTTCATGGAAGAGAAACAGAGCCCTGTGTCAGGAAATCCTTTGTAAATATTGTAATAGATGATGCATTTTGCAAACCATGTGAGCTCAGTTTGGTCTCTGCCAGCCAAAGCTTCAAAATGAGGAGCCTGCAGTAGTTGGCTTCCAAACCTATCATTTGGCACCTGTATGTGTAAGAAGATCCCTGCATTTATAAGTTGTGTAGTTCAAAATCTGGTACTCTTCCACCTTTTCTTGGAGCAGAAGAAAATTTGGAAGGTTTTGTTCAGGCTAATAATTGCAGGATTAGATCATGGTCAGTTAGATTTGAGTTTTATGTTTAATAATTTTAGAGATAGTGAAAATCTGGGGAGGCAGTGCAGGATAATGCATTTGTGCAACCCTGAATCTTTTCTTCACTTCTCTAAGTAAATAAAACAGTGAATAAACAGGAGAGCATAGAGGGTTTGGATATGTGGGTAACCAGCCATCTCCATGATATAAGTAATTAACTTTGTTATGAAATATGCTTAGCTTGAGACCTAAGTATTTCTAATAATTAATGTAACAATTTAATTATGTAGGCAAAAATACAGACCCTTTCTAGATAAGCATTTTTCTCTCTACATTAGCATAAATTTTTTTTCTATGGAGCGAGAAATACTTTCCTACCTTGTTTCTGACCATTAAAATGTTATTTGTATCTGAAAATTTTCCACAGACATTACTTACTTTGAGCCTATACACAAAATGTGCAGTTTTGTCCAATTTGCTGTACTCTTAAAATTTAAAAATCTATTCCAGCTCTTGAAATTTATTTATACCAATTGATAAAACACTTAGTGCTGGCATTTAGATTAGAAGTACCTTGAGTTACGTTTGTCTTAGAGTTCTTTTTTCAAAATTGCACAGCGAATGCAATTTTCAAGAGAAATTGTGTGGCTGTGTAGGGTCAGGAATTGAAAGGGAAAAGTAGATGTTCTAGAATGATTTCTGCTGGTTCTCACTTTATTTGTCTGCAGTGGCAATGCATACACACGTGGTACTAGAGCAACACAGTTAGGTACCGGTGTTGTGACTAAGGAATCTTTATATTTATGAAGTAAATGAGCAATATACAATAAATCCTGCCTGTATGGACTAGAAAGTGAGTTCCAATTTTTATTACATCTTTGCCAACTTTTTTTTAATAAAAAGATTTTATAGTAAAGCAAAACACTAAGGTTGTTGTTCTTCCCCATTCCCTTCTGTTCTGTTAGTGCTTTAACATCAGGAGAAAGTAAATGGTAATTGACTTTCCAAATAGGGAAATTCAGCATGCTGAGAAGCACTTGCTTCAGAGCTGAAAGAGGGAGAATCAATAAGGAAATGAGAAAGTTGCCATTTCTAGTACTCCATTAGCTGCTGTGTAATAAGAGCTCATCAAATAAATCTTATCAGCAGAACAAGTGCATTTAAGAGCAGAAAATTTCACAAATGATGAGAGTTAAGGCTGTGGTTTTCTGGTATCTCATGTTATAAACAGTTTAACCACTTCTGAATGAAACAGTCAGTATGTGAAGCACCAGTGCATGTGACTGGACAGATTGCTATAGATCTTGGTGGGGTTTGGGTCAGGCTTTAGTAGTCAAAAAGATCAGAATTGGTCAGCTGAAAATGAATGATGATGTAGGCCCTGTTTTCTCTTTCATTTTCCTATTGAATAGCAAGAGAGGACAGAGAAGTGATTAAAAATATATGCAGTGAGGCTTGGAATTTCTGGGATGCTGCTTTATTTTAATGTGACATCCAAATGAGGTTGTTATTCTGTCTTATTGTAGGATAAACAAAGGGATTGATTTACTCATTAATAACATCCATGCTTATTATAAGAATATATAGTAAAAGCATCAAAAAAGGAGTTAAGTGAGGAGAATCACAAATCTATATATTTGATATTAAATTCATAGTGTTTACCTTTATTGTAGGAGTGGCATTTAGATGATAGTTATCACCTCAATTCCTGCTTCTTTTCCTTACACAGACACATGTTTATTGGTCAGCTGTAAATAGTGACTAATGGTTAAATGATGGTCAAATGTTCATGTTTCCTGCTTGTCACTTTTTATTTTATTCCTTCCTAGTGCTGCAGAAGAATCCTTATGTTCTTGGGTAGGATGTTTTTTAATACCTGTTTAGAAAGCTTCATAACTAATGTAAGGTTACTCCCATCTTCATGCTGCCTTTGAGATACAGGATGCATATTTCTTGCAGTAAAGATTATGTAGTCAGCTAAGATTACTCTTGCTTCCACTGATCTCTGTAGGGTTATTCTATAAGTGTATGTGGAATTGCTTATGAATTAAGAAACAATCTTTTTACACTGACAAGTAATTTATTAGGTCAGTCTAAATCAAACTGCTTCAGAGACTGACATTTGCCATGTTATATTATTAATGAAATGATGAGTGTTAAATAGAGTACAGTTTTGCTATCAGGATGTTCATGCTGTTTTTCTGTGTTATTTGTTTTCTTCTGTTCATGAAGTGCCTCATAATTGAGTTTCTACTAATTTTATATTCATAAGACTTTAATTATATGGGCTTCCCTCCCGGCATGCATTAATGTGGTAGCACCTACAAAGCTAATAAAATATCTATTCTGATAATAAATTTCAGTCACTGTTGGAATAAAAGTATTCTAGATCAGTAAGAATATCACTCAAACTCAGCTTTTCTAGGCCATGGCAGTCTCAGGCTTTAGATTTAGCGTAAATGTTAATGTAATTTAAACTGGGAAATAGCTCTGAAACTCTCCGCTAACTTAAGAATTGTTCCTACCAACTTTTTATACTCAGCATTCAGACTTAAAGGGCCTGCTGTTGGCTCTAGTGGGAAAGATGGGGAGCATTTCTTCCCAGTTTGTGGCAGTAGATGGTTGGTGGTGCTCTCAGTGGCAGCAGTGACAGTTTGGACAAGTGCACATGGAGGGAGATGCTTTGGGCAGGTCTCTCCACTTTCGCTGTCCTTGGCAGGCTCTTTCCTGAGCCATTCCAAGCACGTGTGGCCGAGCCTTCATTGCCTTCAGTGATGGTGCTAAGTGAGTTTTCTGCAGCCCTTTGACCTGTCCATCCCTAGCTGGGCCATCCTTCTGTGTTCAGAGGTGTCGTGCCTGCTGGGCCAGCTGGCTGATGCCAGCCACGAAACCAGAGGGTGTGTGAACACCTTGGCATTTGGGATGGTGCTTGAGCCAGTGCCAGCAAGGACAGGGGGCCCTTGGGTCCAGCTGAGCCTCTGGAAATGCACAGGGAGGGTTCAGATTTGCCCACCTGAAAGGCTCCAGTTCTGAGTGAGGTGTGAGAACACACAGCTCTCTAACACAGCTCACCTCTTGGTGTGCTGGGCCTGGTCTGGATGCTGCAGGCTCTGGAGTGGCCTCGTGTCCTTCTCTCTGGTTGGGCTGAATTCATGTAATGAGTTTAATTCATGGCACTTTTCAGGACTGTGAGCAAGGACCTGGCCCAGGACCCTGCCACCCCTTTTGGGTGCCATGGAATAATACTTACTGGAAACAGTAGGTATTAGAGAACTGAACTTCTAAGACCCTAAATCCTTTATTTGGTCTAGCTTTTACGTTCAATATAAGAAGGTAAAGAATAGCAGGTACAATGGGGAAAGGAGGAAAGGTGTTGGTGCAGGTAGCAGCTGGATGCCCCTACCCATTAGGCACTGACAAGAAGCCAGTGAGGTGTCTTGCTTCAGAATTTCTTTCTCTTATATTGACAGAGGATTTTTTAAAGTTTTTTTATATGTAATCAAAACCTGACATTTTATTTGAAGGAAGAATGTAGAGGAAAACTGGATCTATAAATTTGACTCTCTTGGTTTTGTCAGGCCATAACTTGCTATTCAGCTGACTGTTTAATGTGTTATTCACTTGTAGACTTTATTTAACAGCTATTTCTAAATAACTGATGAAAAAGCATTTTACTTGCATTTGACTTGAAAATGACAATTCTTGTTCTGCAGTAGTTGGCTTCCAATAGTTTCATTCTCCTTGCTCAGAGGAGAATGGGAAATGATTTTCCGACCCAACCTCACTGTGGATGTAAATGTGTATATTTTTGTGTGTGTATATATGCATGCACAAAGAATGTGACAGAGGTATTGTGAGGCACTGCTCTTCCAGTACTGCAGAGAAATATTTTTTAATATTCTTTTCATGGTGGTTGTTACCCAACACCAACAGGTGAATGTGTCTTTGGGGCTGAAGTCTCTGCCTTTTGCATCTCCTCTGCAGCTAACATTTTTTTTTTATATTCAGGAATGTACATTGCTATGTGACTGTAAGAGGACTTTTTACTGCGTTTCTGTGGCAAGATTTTGGCAGCAGAGGGCCTACAGGTGTAGCCCCTTCCAGAAGCTTCCCCCATGTCTGACACCTGGCTTCCACATGCTGCCACTGGCCAAGGCTGAGCCCAGCAGTGATGCTGCTGGTGCCTCTGGGATGATGTGTTCAGCAAGGGGCAAATTTACTGTGCAGAAACACTTGCAGCCCAAGAGGGGAGTGAGAATGAGGGAGAGAAACAGCCCTGCAGGCACTGGCCAGTGCAGAAAGAGGGGAAGGAGGGGCTCCAGGTGCCAGGGCAGAGATTCCCCTGGAGGGGGAACCATCTCTGCAGCCCATGGGGAACAGATATCCATCCACCTGCAACCCCACACTGGAGCCATCTGCTCCTGAAGGATTGTCTCCTGTGGAAGGGACTGACACTGGAGCTGGGGAAGAGTGTGGGGAATCCACTTTCCTTGGAGAAAGGCATGGCAGGAGCAGTGTGTGATGAACTGACCACAACTCCCATTCCCTGTCCTGCTGTGCCACTGGAGGAGAGGAGGTAGAGAATTCAGGAGTGAGGTTGGGCCGGGGAGAGAGGGGAGAGAAGGTCTTCTTAAAATTTGACTGGTAAGAAATTAAACTAATTTCCTTGGGCTGAGTCCATTTTACCTGTGGCGGTAGTTGGTGATGATCTCCGTGTTTCTTGAACCACAAACCTTTCTTTGTCTTTGCTGTGCAGCTGAGGAGGAAAGTGATGGAGCAGATTTGGGAGGGCAAAAGGAGTCCAGCCAGGGTCAACACACAGCAGTGTCAAAAGCTGTATGAATAGTAATACACTCTTTTTGCATTCAAGAATTAAAATGGTTTGACTTTGAGTTAGCTTAATAGAAACTTATTGTGTACACAGTAAGTTATAGTGTAATTTAAAAAACCACTTCAACCTCTGGAGTTGTGAAGTGTACTTTCAAACCTAGATTCATTGAAAACATTGCTCTGTGTCAGTAATCTCAAAGAAAACACCAGCACTGTACTCTGAGCTGAATGGGCTTGAGAAGCACATATTCTTGTTTTTCCAAGTGGAAATATTTTCATGTGTGACGTATTTGTTTTAGACCTTCATTTACTAGTACAGTTTGTCATGTGTTTCCATGACTGATTGAAATTAACCAAAAATTAGTATCAATGAGAAATCAAGCTGGTAAATTCTGAGGAGGTGAAAACATTTTTCCTGTCTTTGTCAAACTAAAGTTATGTGAAATGTTTTCTATCTTTACTGCTCTTCTGAGAATTTATTTTATTTGGGGAATACAGTTTACTGAGAAACAGAAGAATAAAGTTTTAATTTGTTTCTTCTTATAAGCAAAACTGCAGTTTGCTGTGCTAATTAGAGCAGCTGGATTACACAGCATGCCTTAAATCCCAGAGGAAATGAGGAAAAGAGGTTAGATTTAAGTATTTCTTGCTGTCTCCAAGGTTTTAAATTAAAACCTCTTTTGGTTAATGAGAAAAGCTTAGAGATTCAGTTTTTATTTGGGAAGACAGTGTCAGGGAATTCTTCTCTATTCATATTTCACTCAAAACATGGCCTCTTGATTTAGAAAAACTGCCACAGTCAAATAGTGGCCAACAGTACTTTGAAGTTTATGGGAGCAGGCTGAGGTCTCTGTCAGATGCCGAAACACAGAAGGGAAGAGAATACAGAAAAGCTCTATAGAGAAAAATAAAAGACATGTTGGTGCTCTCAGGTCTGTTAACAGACATATGCCTTCCACCCAAGGTAATGAATGTATTAAAAGACTCCACTTTGGGAAATGCATTTGGGTGTCCTATCAGATGCTGAATATACTAAGCCTGGTCTTTGTTTGTATTATTTTTCACTCAAAGTTCAAATTGCAACTGCTCTGATTTTTTTCTCCCTATCTTTTTAAGTCTGATTGTGTAAGTCTGGTTTAGTGATTAAAAAGTACCCCGTCACAGCTTCTTGAGGTTTGAATTGAAAGTTTTTATTATGAGTAGCTTGACTGCAATGTAAATGTCTAGATACTAATGCTTGTCAACCTCAAACACTAGAAAGCTTTAATGTGCTGACAAAAACATGGGCTAAAAACAGGCTTTGAAATACTGTGGAAAGAATTTATTTAACTAGTAAAGAGAAAAATGTCAGTTTGTCTCAAATCATGAAAATGAAAATTAATGGGAGTTGCTACATATGTAAATGTATTGCTTCAGAGAATTGTGGCAGAGATCTTCTCTCCCCATCTGCAGTGAGGAGAAAAAAAATCCGTAGAATTTATTTTAGTGAATCATTAGGGAAGCATATCTAACAGCAATTAATGGATCGAATAGGAAGAGCAGTTTTATGTTAGGGCAAAATTTTACCTTCAACAGCTGGGTTTTTCTAGCTTGTCTTCTACTCAGAATACTGGGCCTAATGACACAAGTAAAATAGATTTACCTAGCAAATAATAAATAATCAGATTAAGTAGATGCATTAAGAATAAATAACTTTACAATGTAAAGTCTTGTATCCCACTCTTTGGATGTCAATACCCATTCCCAGTAAAGAGCATGGTAATGCAATGTGTTAATCTTGTGTGAATCATAATTTTTTGTTGGAACTCACCTGATTTCTGATTGCTTGCAATCATATGGCTGTGATTATTGAGGCTTAGATCATACTTCAGTTGCAACAAAATGTCAAGTTAATGATGGAAAGATCACATGCAGCTTAAAAGTAGCTACAGAGTTGTGAAAAATCAATGTGCTAATTGCTTTAATCACCTACTGATTTTCTTAGAATTAATGAAGGCTTAAGTCAGATGTAGTGTAAGGAAATGAAAGTGGTTTTATGATGAACCCACAGTACTGTCACTTTGAGGTGCAGGACTAAAATTGTTTGCAGTTATGTTTGTCAGGTTGCAGACACACGACTGGCTCAGAGCAAGGCTGCCCAGAACAGGAGAGAGGAGAGAGCAGAGCTGCTGCCTGGCGGGATCACTGCACCCTTCACACACAGGGTTATTGCCAGGGCTGCATCATGGTAGAACTGTTATATCCACAGACAAGATGTGGTCTGTTCTCTGCTCTGTTTCAGGTCTGAATCTCCACAGTGGGAATCCTTCTAGAAACTGAAATAACTGATCTCTAATATGAGCTCTTTAGGGCTTCAGAATGTTGGTTTATTTAGGTGGGAGGAGGACCTCACCCTCATGATATCCTTACCATGGGCTCTGTGCTAAATAGTATCTCTGTATTGAAATAATTTTCTTCTCTTGAGAGCAGGGGAAGGTAAGGTACACTTGACATGCCAAGAAAGCTGAAAGAATAAGAAATCCTTTATGACCTTTCTGGGATCTCATTATGCAGTCTACCTGGTAATACATCTAAAAGTTTTACTTTTAAATACTTAGGTGTTTGCAGTGTTAATAAAGGATGCTGCAGCAAATTCTACATGTGAAAAATTTACTAGAACTAATGTAACTACTTGCTATATTTGCCTTTCTTTAAATTATGTGGTTTCATTTTCTGAAAAGGATGTTGTTTGGCAAAATGGGGTAATTTTTTGCACATTGTCATACACAAACACCATAATAATGATACAGTGTGACCAATATCCATTTGGAGAGAAATGTTTCTCAAAAAAATTGAATCAAAATTATCTGAAGTACATTTTATACTGTATTCTTTGAGTATTTAGGCAGAAGTCAGGGTCACCCCCAAGCAGGTTGCACAGGATTACATGCAGACAAGTTTTGAGATCTCCAGAGAAGGAGACTCCACATATGGAATTTAAATATGAAGTGGGAATTCATTGCCTTAAAAAATTCATTATGACCAATAGTTATAAACTGATGAATGGACAGAGCCCAATATGCAGAGAAAACCATCTGAAATTAAAACCTATCACCTGGATCACTTCACCAGCAATGCAGAGTTAAATGAACCATGCATTCAAAACATTAGTAGAAAATTAAGTTTTGCAATTCATTGACACCCTGTATTCTTAGCATTAAAAAGCCTTTACAATTAAGAGTATAAATGATTTTCGAAAATCATGTTGACATTTATGCTCACTTGTCTAGAATTCAGTGAAATATTGAGTGTTATGCTTCATCTTACAATCTACAAGCCAGCTGAGGTCCTGAGAAATTTTTTCGATGTTAAAGAATCTTGGTGGTTTTTATAGCCTCATTATATTAGAAATATTCAGTATAATTCTGTGTTAATGATAGAAGTCTAACTAGAGAAGACATTGGGATAATGTGCAATTAAGCTTCTTAATGTGTTGAGGATCCACACATAGACCAAAGAGATTAAAGAACCCCAACCTTAGGTGGTCACAAATATTAAATTAAAGGTCTTCATTGCCCCAAACATGCAGAACTGTAGAGTTCAACAACCACTGTGCCTCCATAAAACCTAATGTGTAATGTGCAGGCCAGTGATGAATCAAACAGAAATTCATTTATGGTTATTCCAGTCTCTGAAATGAGCCTAGTGTGAGGCTAGTGCTCATCATGCTACGTCACTGCTTTAAGCCTTGCAAGAATCAAAGACAAAGCTTTATACAAGTTAGCACTAAGTCAGCTTAGTTTACAAACTTGTTTTGTAGTTTGTTAGTCATAAAAGGAAACAAAATTTTACCAGTACTTGTAAAGAAACCTTTTATTGGCTTCCTGCCAGAGGCAGGCTGGTGATCAAATACAGCAGCAGCCTTGCCTTTCTGTTAAAAAAAACCTGAAGATTTTTAAATCATTAGAAAGTGATTACAGAAAAACAATTAAAGAAATAGGTAAAAACTATTGTACCAGCAGCTGAGGTTTCTGAAATTTGAGAATCCTTATTCCCAGAGTGTCTTGCATACAGGGAAGCCACTGCTTGTGGTACGTGAGCTTCTGAAGACTGGAAGATACTGTGGAAGGGCTTTGATTTATAATTAATGCAGTGCAAGTGCAGTAGCATGCCAAGTCTTTCAGACTACTCTTACAGAGCTAGGGAGCTATTGGAAATGCTGAATTTATCCTTGGAAAAGGTGAACAATTTTCATTGCACTTGCAGGCTAAAGGGTGTAGATCACAATTTTTTCTTTTTAAAATTTACCCTGTAATACAGAACTGTATTTATATCAGGTGATGAGAGGAATCTCACATTGAAAAGCTGTTTTTTACTAAAGGAGTTATGCAGAAAGCGTCATTGTTTTATAGCTGTAGAAGGAAACATGCAGGCAAGTGTCACTTCCAGGAAAGTTTTTGATTTGTAGTATTTGGAAGTTTCTACTGGTGTGTCATTACTGTGCTCATGTCTATCCCCAGAGGCCAAGTGACAAAATGGATATCTTGCAATTTAAAATATTAGCACTTTGATCCTAAAATCAGAAGTTACCAAGAAAATTTAGGAGTAAGAGTTCAAAGGGTTTAGAACTTGAATTGCAGAATTTGTCAGCCTGCAGTAATGTCACCAAAGTTGGTGCAAAATACAGTATTGCAAAACTGCATTATGTGAAATTCAAATCAGTTATTGAATTTGCCAGTATCTTACCAGAAAATAATCACTTAATCAGGAATGTAACATTAAGTTTTATTTTTGTACCATTGTAGTGTTAAGAGTCAGTCACAGATTACAAATTATCAATTGTGCTGGAGACAGCCTGCCTCAAAATAGGTGCAATTAATATTGGTTTCAAGCTTTGGCTAGTGAGAGCTGATTCAGATGTTGCAAATTCAGAGAAAGCAAGACTAAATAGTATTTGGAAAAAGTCTGAATGTTCCTATTATTTGTGGTGTTTGTTAGGCATTAAGCAAGCTACCAAAATTTTCTGTGTGGATTTCTCACTAGAGACATATCAAGAAGACTAAAATGTCCAGAAAAGTTGTGCATCATTTCATAAGTTTGCAAATGCTGGCGTTCAACACTTAAAGGTCAATTTAGCATGCCACCCATGTTCCCCTATTTTGTGATGCTGTTCCATTTGATTCCACCCCCAGCCATAGATATCCCAGTGCTGTTGAACACAGATTAATTGGTTCAGTTTGCATACTGAGTCCTGCTAAGTCCCCAGCCAGTGTTTGAGAGGAAGAGGCCAACATATACATGATAATTATGTCCAGGGTCCTTTCAATACACAGTCTGATTTTATTCATTTAAAGGCTGGAGTACAAAATACCTGAACTTGTGCAGTGAGACACAAGTGGCTACTTTTTGTACACACACAGTTATTTATTTTTCTCATGCTGTTTGTACTGGCTCCAGGCTACACAAATTGTTGTGCACTGGCCTATATGAGTATTGTCTCCCTGAAAGTGACTTGTGTTTCTGGCCTACTTTAAAGTGTACAAAAGCTAGGAGATTACCTACCTGCTTGAAAAACTTGGAAAGGAATATTAAAAAGTCTGGATTTAGAAATCTCACATCATTCTGCTCAGAATTTCCTGTGAGATGCCATTTACCTCTGTAACAAAGTCATTGAAGTGGATCAAAAGAGTAAACATATTCTTTTTACTGATAATACCTGGTCTAGGATTATTTTGAAAGTAGGAGATACATGCTGCATGTTTAATATAGAAGATAAGATTTATCAGTACTCACTTGTAGAGCTTCAGAGTTCCCAGGAAGGTTTTCTTACTGGCTGAGTTATCTGTGGTAATAACAAGAACTTGTATTTTGGGGTGGGTAAAACAGACTCCTGGTGCTTAGTGAACTATAGCATTTTTTACTAAGGAACAATGGAGAACAATTTGTCTCTAGTGGAGTAATGTCACCTAAAATAGTGTAGTATAGGCATGTCCTTCTCTGGATAATAAATTGTATTATGATGGGCTACAGGCTAATTTTGATAGGGTTCATCAGGTAGTGAAAGGGTTGAAGGCACTGCAATTGTGCTGATTTATAAGAGTCAAGCTTTTTCCCATCTCTAGAACCAGTCTCTGAGACTGTAATAAAATGCTCCTGTACTACCACAGTATCCCAAATATTATAAGCAAAAGAAAAGAGAAAAGTAAAGCAGGGAATTTATTATCCATTTGGGAAAAGGAAGGTGTATTGAATTTGTGTATTGGGTTTGTGTGAGAAGCTTTTGGCAGTGGTGCTGCATGGTTGGCCTCTGTGAGAAGCTGCCAGAAGCTTCCCCCATGTCTGCCAGAGCCAACACCATCGAGCTCCAGGACGGAGCTGCCACCAGCCAAGGCTGAGCCCAGCAGTGACAGTGGCAGTGCCTCTGGCATAACAGATTTTAGAAAGGGAAAGAATTGCTGTTCAGCAGCAGCTGGGAGAGAGGAGTGGGAGTATGTGAGAGGAGCAGCCCTGCAGACACCCAGGGCAGCGCAGGAGGGGCAGGAGGTGCTCCAGGTGCGGGAGCAGAGGTTCCCCTCAGCCCCTGGTGCTGCCCGTGCAGAGGCAGCTGTGCCCCTGCAGCGCGTGGGGTCCATGGGGAGCAGAGAGCAGCTGCAGCCTGGGGAGGAGCCCAGCCAGAGCAGGGGATGCTCACAGGAGCTGGGACTCAAAAGGAAAGTTGAGCTGAAGCAGGTCTGTCAGGACATGTGACCCCAGGGAGAGAGGAGAGCAAGCTGTAAGAGTGTGAAAAAGAAAGAGAGCTTTGAGTCTTTTGGCTTTTCTCAGTACTGAGTCTATACTACAGTGGAGCTGTTTCCTTTTATAAATGGGCAGAAATATTGAAGTTCTCTGCAGTGGTGGAACTTGTTTGATGTGTGGCAAAAGCATGATGTCACAGTCCTCTGAATGTATCAAACCTGGGAATTCTATTAAAATTTAAAGTTTTACCAGGATTGCAAGTTTTTTTCCAGACTAAGCATAAAAAAATATTTGCTTCTTCTGAGGTAAGAAATTATATTCCAGAGAAATTTTAGCTTTACTTACATTCATTCAGCATCATATGCACACACACAAACACACCCATGGGGAAATGTATTCAAAATAATTACTCTTCACAAAAATGCAACTGATACTGGATGTATTACTTGCAGGTCTGTTTGTGCTTTCAATTTTCAGTGCTTTGAAAATCAGGTGCCTTTCAAAATATTATCTGCCAAACATCACTTTGGTGTGTAATTAACACTTGCTGGTTACTGATTAGGCCTTCAAGCTTTGTTCTAACAAGAAACTTGTACTACGTATGTTAATTATACATGTGTAAAATTCTGTATAGAATTATATTTGATTATAGCCATGGATTTTTAAAACATATAATTAAAATATGGTAAATAATTTAAAATGTAATGCTGGATTTCAAGTGCGGCATCCTTAATCTTCTGCTATTTCATGTAATCTTATACGTTATTCTTAAACATTTAGTGCCATCCTCACACCCAAAAATGTTAAATTTTTCTCAGCTTCCCCATTGGCCAATTTTAAATCAGTTGTCCATTCCTCACATCTTACAGCAGTACAAGACCAGGTGGTCCAGAAGCACTCTTGGTATTGAATGAGAGGAGACAGGAAGGACTGAGTCGGATGCACTTTTAGATAACTTTCTTCTTTTCTTTTTGTTTGCTAGGTTGATTTTGAAATTTTGAACTTTTAATGGTGCCTCTGCAACACTGTGTTCTTGACAGTCTTTCACACTTTTAATCCTAAAATAATAAAGCAGCCATGAGAAACTGAAGGCCTTTTTCAGAAGTATTTAACTGTAGGTGTAGCTCTAATAAAGAATTTTATAATATTGAACATAAAAAGGAGAATCTTTAATCTGAAAAATCATTAGTATAATATTCAACCGCTGATTTATAACTGTTGTTAAATTTTACCTCCAGTTATTATTCTAAAGTAGCATATTTATCAAGAAATAAATGTCAGTTCATTTTTTGTAGGGGAATTAAATCACTTGGAAGTTGTTAAAGACATTTCTGTTGCATAGTCAATATGTTGAATTGTCCATGCAGCCTTTTCTGAAATCCTACAAAGTTGGCATTCTTGTTCAATACCAAGTACAAATTCTTCTTTGTATGTATTCAGATAGTCTTTGGTTGGAGTAGTTGAATACTGTGTGAGCAAAGACTGAGAAGACTCATGCAGAAGTGAAAAAAATAACCTCCAGGTGACTGAGCCCACGTTATTACTCATTGGTTCAAAAGCAGTTTACACATTTTAAAAGCAGAATTGTCATGTTCAATGCAGTGTAAGTATTAAAAATATAAAAAAACAACATGTAACACCTTATGTACCAAGAGCTGAACATCAGAAATATAATCAGTCAGAAACAGAGTTGGAGTAGCCTCTGGTAGTGATGGGAAATGGGAGAGATGAATGATTGTGTATGAAATGGACAAAGAACATGAGGTTCCTGATTGCAGAATAATAATGAGGTGGTCAGACAGAGACTGAAGAGAAAAGGGAATTTCATTTGAATCCTTACGGTGATTCTTTAGGAGCCAGTGGGAAGGGCAGTTTATGAAAGGAATTAAGTTAGGAAAAATAACAAGAAATCTGACCTGGGAAATGTTCCTTGAACTTCTCAACTGTGCCTAAATATTTTTTAACACAGTGATTAATTCTGAACTTTGGAGAAAAAAGCTGAATGCAGAAATATAACACCAAAAGTTTCCAGTATGAGAGAGGTTCCTCAGAGCACGGCACTTCTCTTGGTAAGACACTGAAGAGGAGCGTGTTGTTTATTTCAGCCTTGTTCTTCCTGTGCTATTTTTCTGTCTGCCTCATCTGGCTTGCATCCCATGTCACAGGCAATGTTCCTAATGTACAAAAGTAATTATGAAATAAACTAAAAAGCAAGTGTTTGACATTTTGTTATATTTATTGTTCAGGTGGTTTAGCTTTCTGATTTGTTAATCAATGTTTATTTATGAGTAGAAGGTTAATGTAGAACCTTTCATGGAAATCCATGATAGTTGGCCTCAAAGACTTTATTTGTACTTTTGGAAAGCAAGGTGATTGCTAAACTTCTTGAAGGATCACATTATCTTATTTCAATAGTGGGTTTTTTTTCCCAGTTATAGGGTAATAAGAAATGGGGGTTTGTAGAGTCTTCCCATTCAGACTCCCTATTACCAGCAATGTAGAAGTGCATTGCTTTGGCATCTGTCAGTTCTGAATGGGTTCAGGTAGCTCTGTGCAGTGTACTGATCCTGCAAAGGTAAGCTAAAGGTTTTGTAAGTTTGGATAAACTGGTTACCATTCACTCCTATGCTATCTTCATTATGTTTGTTTTGAATTGCCTGCTATGCTTTGATATATATTTATGATTTTGTGTTCCTTTTGTTTTAATGGATGCACTTTAGAATCTCATTCTGTAGCACAAACCTTTTCATTTTACAGTATCCTGTCTTTAAATACCCATTCACGAACTCCCTGGGGCAGATAACCTCAATGCTTTGGTGGTGATCTTCTGGAAATCCATTGGCTGCACCAGAGCAAAATTACTGAGAGTAGGAGGAGAATCAGAGTATGAGGTTCTAACATATTTAAATTAGCTATTCTCTGGGATAGAGGGCTTGCACTCATTTCTCCACTGAGTATAGCAATACATTAATTTGGGCTATTTCACTTATAAGGATTCCTGCTTCATTGACAGTAATAAACCATCAGCTGTAATTTACAAAGCAGAGTAGTTTAACTGCTTCATCTTTATGTAATTGTCAGTCTTATCTGTGGGCAAAGCATCTCTGATTCAAGTTTTTGTAACATTGTGTGGCACTAGAACTAGTGCTGAGATCTTGCTCTGAGTTTTATTGACTGGGAAATATGAGTGTTTCAATAGTGAAAATAGTTGAGATCAGCTAAAAGCATAGACAAAACAGCTCTGTTCCCCTGAAAAAGGAAAAATTCAGCATTCAGGGGGTTAGACTGCTACAGAATTGACAATACATTCACCCATTCAGAGTGTGTTAGAGACACTGTGGTGTCATTAAGCCATCATATTCTGTGCTTTCCTTTGAAACTTTAAAGAACTCAATGATTACAGCAATGATTCTTTTCCTTTTTTTGCCAGCAGTTTTGTCAGTCTCCAGTCTCTTGGATTGAGTAATAGAATGTTGAAACCTTCCCACTCCACCAAATTGGTGTAATTTTCAAGGAACACAGATGGGAAGGTAAAAATAATTAGTAACCTTCTTGCTTTGGCCCTGTGATCAAACTTTTTGAGGTAATAAGAGAGAAAGTAATCACAGCAGGAAAACACTACAGTAATCCCTCCAATTAACATAGTTTTAATTATGGCACTATTATCTGCAAACCCTCTCACATCTAGTATGCAGTTTGGTTCTATTCTTGTCTGATAATCAATGCTGGGATAATCTGGCTAAGTAATGGATGCCACATAGAGACAACTAAGAGATAAACTGTACCAGAGAAGATTTTAGAACCCCATCTGACAGATATCCCAAGTGTCCTTTCACATTGCTGTAGTTGGTTTCTCTCCCTGCAGACCTACATCTCTGTCCTGTCTCCATTCCATCAATGTTTTGTGTTAGCAGGAAGACCTTATTTACCTCAAGAAGCAAAATGTTACTGTGTTTACTTCTAGACACAGAGTGGAAGCAAACTTGTAGAACAATCTTTTAATGTCCTTGAGATCTGAGTCCTGTACTGACTTGGAAATGCATATTTATGATTTCTGAGAAATTCTCTGACTCAAGCTCTAGGGCAGAAATAAAACAGAAACCAGATGCACTCAAATTATTACAAGATTGATTGAATATCAATAAAAATTGAATAGAATAACATGCTGCTTTTAAAGAGAAAATGGAGAAAAATATGAATTACTGTAATAGTCCAAGGTGGCATCTAATTTTTAATATTTGAAATTATTTTGCTCAAAAAGAGTAATACTTAGTTTTAATTTCTTTCATTTTGATGATCAGGGTTTTCTGACTGCAAGGCATCAATGAAAACAGATCTAACTGTGTGACTTTTCCTTAAGGTGCTGTCAGTAAAGCTGGCTATTGTGGAATTATTAAATGTCTTCATTAGTTGTCACCACACAAGAAGTTTTATTGAAGGGCTCTGAACTAGAACTTCATTAAATGGATAGCAAATCTAACCATCACTGACTCTGTTTTATTTCAGATCGAGTACAATTAGTACTTTGATAATAAGGAAACTGAAACTGAAGATTTTTTTATCTTGGAAAGAATTTAATGTTGCATATTCTTGTGTGTGCATGCAGATTGAGTGGCACTATTTTCAGTGAATCTGACTTCTGTCTGATTGCAGGTCTTCAGGTGCTTGGGCTCTTGAAAAATCAATATTAGTAATACCTTCTGATAGCAATCCTGAGAAAGACTAACACGAGTTCTTCACTAATCCTTGTTATTTTCAGGTCAAATAGAATCTACTTCCTTTCTCAGTCCATAGCAAAGGTGCCTCTCTTTAAGGGTTAAGGATGGGTGAAAAGCCAGGGCATGTTTGAAGAGCTTTCTCTTCCACATCCATCTTATGTGATTTCAGGACAAAAGGATCTTCTGTAATGGTTCTAATTTCAATACCAAAATGAATGGCAGATTAGTATAATCTTTCACAAACCATGCAGAGCAGAAAAGTCAATATTAGTCATAGCACATCTGTCCTTTAAAAGGCAGTGTTGTGTTTAACTTCTTGGTCTTACATGGTCCTGCAAGGAATAACCTTGTATTATTTTTAACTATGTCCTTAAGCAGAACACTCTGAAGCCAAGCAGAACCCTTTTTATGATTTTAGAGTGCTTTGGATCTATCCATTATCTAAATATGGCCTTTTTATTGTTCTAAATCAATAAATCTGTTGCTCTGGCACATTTTCAAGTGCTACCCTTGAAATAGTTGCTTATTCACCCAACAGCCTCTTTATAGCAAACCACAACGCTGCCAACTTGTTTTGGGTTTACTTTGCATTGATAAGTCGCAATTTTGTGAGTATAATAGATCTTTAAAATTAAGCATGTCTTGCTGGCTGGCTGGTTGCAGTCAGTGGCTGGGTGTCTGGGTGGGTGGGGTGCACTGGCAGGAGGTGACCTCAGAAGGCAATGCTGGGCTGGCTCTGTTTCACAGGGACATTGAGGGCACTCTCAGCAAGTTTGACAGCACTGGGGTGTGTGGAGTGACTGACAGGCTGGAGGGAAGGGATTCCATCCCAGCTGGACCTTGATGGGCTTGAGATGTGGGCTCAGGGGAGCCTCAAAGTCCAGCAAGCACGAGTACAAAGGGCTGCACCTGGGTCAGGGCAAGACCAAGCAGGAACTCAGGCTGGGCAGAGAAAGGATGGAGAGCAGCCCTGAGGAGAAAGGCTTGGGGATGCTGAGGGGTAAAAGCTCACCTGGACCTGGCAATGTGCCCTTGCAGCCCAGAAAACCAACAGTGTCCTGGGCTGCATCAAAAAGCAGCGTTGGCAACAGGTCCAAGGTGGTGATTGTGCCACTCCTAATATAAAGAAAATGCAGAGCTGTGAAAGTGATGAAGATAACTACTGCTTCTCCTTGCTTCAGCTCTCAAAAGTAACTACTGAAGAACAGTGGTACTTATGACTTTTTTTGAGCTTTGCAAATTACCTTTGGATTTTTAAAGCCTTGTGTACAGTTACAATGGCTTAAAGACTTCAAAAAAGAAAATATCTACTTTTCCACTAGACGGCATGTGACTTGTTCAGATAACTGATATTCTCTCTGGATTTTAAACCATACAAAAGGACATTAATACACTTTATGAGGAGTACTTGTTCTTGGTAGAAACAGTCTTTTGCTACATTTGAATTGAATGCTTACCAGCAGTTTTCTTTTCCCTTAGCTGTGAACTGGAACATCAGCTTAACTGAGAAAAATTGTACCTCCCTGAGCAAATAATGGGAAATTCAATAGTGCCTGTGATTGACTAGCTGGGTATTCCTACCTTCCAGGAACATCTCTCTGAGTATTTTGAAGTCTGTAGTACTTTATAGCTGAATGGAAAGTTTGTTTCCTGGAAAACATTCAACAGGTATGGTGACAGCATCTCTTAATGTTTAGGAAAGATTTTTTTTTGTAAGTTCTGAAGTGTTCAGCTTAATGAAGCAGATTTTCTTCCTCTTGTATTTAAAGTATTGTGTACTGCATTCATATTTATGATAGTTTAAAGCTTTCATGGTAGTATTTTATTCCATGAGGAGATTTTGGGTTTGAGGAAAAGCTGCCTGTTCAGACAGTGGTACCTTGTTCTGAACTGTGGGAAGGAAAACAGCCACAACATCTAGCTCGTGAAACTGCAGATGTGAGGATTTGAACAGGAGGTACAAAACATCTGCTTTGGGATATAACTGCTGTAGTATCAGTTCTTGCCCTAGTACAGCAGTCCAGCATTGCTCAGGTGCTCTGTTTCTAAAGCAATCCTTTGTAAATAAAACATAAATGAAGTTTTATTAGTGATTATTTTGCTGTGTTTACCTCAGAATGTTTATGGATGTCGTGCTTCAATCCTTTTTCCTTGGGTCTTTGTAGTTGCGCGCATTAGGCTGGAAGAAGTGACATCATGAGCAACTGGGTTGGAGTTTGGATCAATGTGTGGAGCTCTACTCTTGCCGAGGTTTGTTGTGATGCTCCTCAAATGTAAAACATAACTAGAGGATAGCAAACCAGAGGTGACTGTCATGAGCCATGTAATTTCCTACTGCTGAAATTCCTGCTATTTAGTGCTACTTTACTGTCTTAGTGACATGAGTTTATATGAAAAGCTCTTCTATTTCTTACATAGCTTATAATCATCCAGCAGTTGTTTTGGCTTTCATGCCAGACATTTGTGGTGTAAAAAACATAATATGCTTATTCTGTTTTTAATCTATGAAGCTGAGCTGACTCCGGTAATTTTTTTAAATGTGAACCCTAAATACAAGTTCACCTGCAAATGGTCATGTTATGTGGATTGCTTCTGTTTAATTAATGTATGTGTGATTTTACTAAAATTATTGGGAAATTCTGCCCAGAGCTGCAAGCAAAATGTTACACTCTTGGAGTTTAAAATAAATGGGAGTTGCTGGATGTTCTAGTGTAAAATTTGGTTTCTGATTTCGTGACTTCATCTAAAGCCAATTTCTCAATTAAAAGCAAAATGGCAAAAGTTACATGAACATCCGGCCTTGGTCTGAAAATAGAGGTGACTTCACTTGAACTACTTACCTGAGAAAACAGGGGATTGATAATGTTTCCAAACACTGATGGATGGGTTTATGAGCAGATTTTGCAGGATTATCTGAAAGTGTATTTTGGCATTTTCAGTTGCTGACACACATTTCTGTGTCTCTAGCAATTTCACTAAAGAAGAGAAGGAATATTTGTGGCTAGAAAATCCAATCTTTTCCTTATTTTCCCCTTTGTTGATGCAGTAGTTTGTTAAAGCTAATCCAACCTGACACCACCTTGTGTCATATTTAATTACTCTCAAGCTTAGCATCAATTTTGAGCAAAGCCCTCTGGTTAAAATCCAGAACAATTCAGTTCTTTATGTTGCAAATAAATGTTGAGAGATTGTACGGAAGATCAGAATGCGTTTGTAGTTGAGTTATAAGGTTATGTACCTTCGTGTACCTAGATCTTAGCTGTGCCTTAGAGGTGGGTGTGGGGTGGGCTGGAAGGAGAGGAGGGAGCATCCAAAGCAGCTGCCTGTGGAATATCAGCCCTGGGAGTGCAGCAGCAGAGTGTGGCTCCAACTTGTTATTGCATCACTGACATATACTCAAGGAAATGTTAGATCCAAAGCACTTTTACACCATTGTTTTAACTGGGACTGGAAGGAGACAAAGGCGTTGTTTTGGAGTTGATGTGGGCAGTCTGGACCCACTTAATGAAATTCTAGACCCACTTGGTGAAATTCTAGAAAGAATTTAATTGGCTACAATTTCTGGCGAAGTCTCGTTGATAAAGGTTCACTAGCCTTGACTGTGGTGATTTTAGTAAAGACTGAGGTTGAGCTCTCTTTGTGTCTGTCTCCCTTTCAAAAGCTGACCTGAGAAGTGTGGCTGCTCCAAGTGGTAATTTTGGGGCAATCAAGATGTTGCTTTGCATTACTTCTAAGTACTTCAAATTCTGACTTTTCAGTGTTTTCAGTTAAGAGATAAGCAGTTTATACAATGCCCAGCCCCTTACAGGGATGCAGCTTCAACAGATCGTATAAACAGAGGCCGAAACTGCTGCTGCTTATGTAGCAAATGTGCTTTGACATCCATTAGATAAAATAAGGGAGAAGAAAGGCAGGAGCTGTTATGTATGAAATTAGGATGAATCCAATGTCACAAGCCAAATTAACTGTAGCATTAGAAATGTTAATGTGTTTTTTTGTTGGGTTTTTCCTTTTTTCTTCAATGTGGGAGATTTCTGCCTTGACTGGAGAAAAACCCATTAGAACTGTACAAAGAAGTTTAGTGGGGGAGAAGTTGTACAGGAATACTTAGGAATTTCCCACTAGAATCCTCCCGATTCCTAATGCAGTTTTTTGGATTACGTTGCTCTGTTTTTACATTAATTAGTTGTGGTGTCTACAGAAATTTCTGGCAGTAATGACTGGATGTGGAGTTTACAGCATGTAGGAAGGTAAAACAGTGGTTTCACAGAAGGCAGCCTAATTAGAGTGGATCTTCTCCTCAAGACAGGAAACCTCTTCACTACAACTAAATTTTATTTAGCTTGGATTTTTTTTACAGGTTGCTTGAGGAATATTCACTCATGGATACAATAAATTTATGCTATTGTTCAACATTATCAGGTTTTGAGACCTCTGCTGCAGTTCAGTGTAATATCTATTGTCAATACACTAAAACATAGACTAAAAATGGTTTAATTTACATTCCACTCTGTGTAGTTTTTTGGTTCAATATTTTTCCTCATAGGTTTCCATTTAAGGGATAGACACCTGCTGTAACAAATACGAGGGAAATCTTTGGTGATGAATCATACAACAGAGAAAGGAGGATAATAGGAGTCCCATCTGGACATGAAAAGGAAAGAGCACTAGATGCAAGACCAGAACATACTGTGAACTCTTCTTAAATCTTTCTTTTAACAGTGAGAAATATGGTGTATTCAACCTGCTCTTGAGCAACTATTCATGAATTGTTATATTTCCCAGAAATGCCAAGTGTCCTTTGGAAGGATGAAAAGGAACAAGAAGACAAAGGAGTCACTAGTGTAGAACAGTTTTGGAGCTGTGGACTATGTCAGAACTAGCAGTAACTTGAAGTTAGCACAAGACTCACATTCCTCATGCTTTTGTACACATTGTCCTATGGCTAGATATGGAAGAGGCTAGTCCTAGAAAACATTGTTTTGCTCTGTTTAGGTGATTTTTTTATCACTGCTTAGTTTAAAAGACAATAGTCTAACAAAATCAAGATCAAGATAAGACTTTGGCCTTTTTACTTTAATGAATTTGGAAAAAGGAACTAAATATTTCTTCCTCCTAGTAGGAAATATTTTTTACTAAGAAAACTTTTTTCTGAAATGCATTGAAGTATACAGAAAAAATAATTTCTGTAGTATGCCAAACTATCTTTGCTTTGATGTAATATTTTCCTTTAAGGAAAAATCATAAAAAGACTTATGCATACATATTCATTAAAACCTCCCTGAATATGTAGCTCCTTGGTGAATTGCCCATGCTTTAAGATAATCTAAAGCTCACATCTTTGCATCAGAAAAGCAGAGATTTCTCTCTGATTAACCCACACAGTTTTCGTAAACTGCAGGTGAATATATCCTGTCAGGTGCTTT
The DNA here is from genome assembly GCA_013400315.1 of Bombycilla garrulus. NCBI lineage: Eukaryota > Metazoa > Chordata > Aves > Passeriformes > Bombycillidae > Bombycilla > Bombycilla garrulus. Next base: position 1,233,489 of record VXBU01009663.1, on the reverse strand, counting down.
GCTGGATTGATGATTCTATGTTAAACTGCATTTATAAAATCACATTTCATGGCTGATTGCTGATGTTGAGCAGGACCGGTAGGGATAAAGTATTAGTACAAGTTCATGCTGCAGAGCAAGCAAACCAGTCCCATTTTATTTACTTTCACATCTTGGTATTGGTACAGTGAAAGTTAATAATAAAGTGTGAAGAAAATTCAGCTAATTTTTCAAGTTTGCATATGTTGGAATAGTTAGAGTTTTATGTAATGCTAGGCAGAAGTGACTTGAAGTATTGCTTTGTCAAGGTTTGAATAGCTTGATGTGTGTAACAAAGATATTATAGTCATCATATTTCAACTAGACACAGAAGTAGGATTCCTGAAATTACTAGAATTTCTTTGGTTTGGGCTTTTTTTGTCATGTTTTGTTAGTTAGATCTCTTAGTTAAATCTCAAAGGCAGAAAAAAAACAGGCAGTAGTAGTAGCTCACAGTAGTTCATTACTTCAATGCTCCTGATTAAGATCACTTTTGTCACAGGTTTTCTTTGCAGTGGCTCAGTCTGTATAGCACATATGTTCAGGTTTTTAACAGTAATCAGGCACTCAGTGCTTATAGGATCTGTGTACTTAATATGCTTTAAAAGTTCCATATTTATCCTGTGTTTCATTTTCACTTTGTAAAGCTGAGATAATGTTATTCCGCTTCTTTACAAGGATATTGTGAGATAAACGCATTAAATGCTGCAGTGTGCTTGGGACTTATGCTAATTTTAGGTGTCTAGCACAGTCTAGTAAACTAAGTACCTAACATGTCTAGATGTTCTCATCTTGCAGAAATTGCTTGGGTAAAACTTAGCATAATATGAATTGTCTTTGTAAATAAGATGAAGGTTTAGGTGTTGATACAAATACCAAGAACTCCAAATGACTTGAATGAACTTTGATTTCGGTCCATTAAAATTTGTCATGAGCAATTTTCAACACTTAGGCTCTGAAAAGTTAATTTTCATTCTGGTTGTGTCTTGTGTTATGAATAATCTTGTGTTTTTTTCATAGGACTGTTATGTGCTCAAGATTTGAGTGTTTTATTTATGTAGCTCTAATGACTGTGACCATTTCTGTTCAGGTCAAGGCAGTTTCTGAGGCAGTAAATATCACCACTATTAAAGGCAGTCATTCATCCATTGACAAGCTGTCAAGTGGCATAACTGATAACTTGCCTTTTCAGTGTTAGGAAATTCAGCAAATGTTTATTCCTTCCAATGTTTATTACCTCCAGTGCTGCTCTGTTAACCTCCTTCACCTGTTCCCTCTGTCCACTGCACCTTGTTCTAAATGGAGTGATGCACTTCACTTGAGAGAGAAGCTGTAGTAAACTTTAACATAAAACAGTGAGTTAACAAAACCAAATGGTGGAAGTTGACAGTGCTTTAGCAGGGTACACTGCCTGAAGGGCAAAGTCAGAAAAAGCTGTCAGAGAGACTCTCCTATTGAGCCATGAGGCTCAGGAAGGACTCCCTTGCTTTCTGTACTTTCTCAGACTACACCTGGGTCCAGTTCTGGTCTCAGACTTGGCCAGTGGTTTATGTCTAATGGAGTTTATATGCACAGTCAGTCCTTTGTATCACTTGGCTAAGATTCCAAAGGTTAGGACACTATTGATCACTTCCTGAGGATCTGTTATGGCAAGGAACTTGTCAGCCTTGAGGGCAACCTTGAGAGTTGTCCCTACTCAAGGGCAGCTCCTGGAGTGCAGCCACTGCCACGTGGGAGAGCTCAGTGGGCCCTGGGCTGTCCAGTGTTTATAATAAAATGATTGACTGATAGTGATATTTGCATAGTGCCAAGACGGCTGGGTCACTGTTCCAGACAGCCCCTGGCTGTCCTGAAGCCATCTGTTCCCAGAGCCCCAGGAGCTGCATGGAGGCACCAGAACCCCGCTGGTGCAGGGCAGGGAGGGGGCAGCACACACTGCACAAGCAGCAAATCAAACGTGAATCCTCTTTGGGGAAAGTGCAGTGGTACTGCAGGATGTGGAAGTGCTGTGACACTGTTCTGTCGAACTGGTGTGGGTGTCTGCTTGCAAATGCAGTGTGATTCCCCCAGATCATACCCTTCTGTACCACCAACAGAGTTATCCACTGGAGCTCTTCTTTCTGTGGTTTGAAGCACTCCTAATGACTGCNTGCAGTGGTACTGCAGGATGTGGAGGTGCTGTGACACTGTGTTCTGTCAAACTGGTATGGGTGTCTGCTTGCAAATCGAAGCACTCCTAATGACTGTACAGAGACCACTGTGATCATGTTTGGAGGTTTTATTTTGGAAACAGTAGCTGTGTGAGCAAAACAATTAATTCTCATTGAACTAAAAACCCTTGCAAGTATTGGAAAGAAATCTTACGAAATTTCATTGTGAAGCAGAGTCTTGAAATGTATTTCAATACATATTAAGCACGGTATTTCAAGGGATAGTACTGAGACTGTTTGACAAGTTGTACCTTTCTGAACCTTAATTTTTTTATGGAATGTCCATGATGGTTCATATGGCTCTGAGTGCCACAGCAGGGAGCATAAATTGTGGCAGGTTGTCCTTTAAGAATCCAACCCATCCAAATGAGTTCAAGTGATTTTTAGATATAGACAAAAAATATTAATTCAATAGTTTCATTATCAGCATTCCAGTAAGTACTAGAAATAATTTTATTTTCAAACTAAATCTATGGGAAGGAACAAAGCTCATAAAATGAATACATATTTTCCATATTTAAAGTGAATTTCTTAAACTCTTCTCAGGGCAAGTAGGATAAAATGTCTGAGTGAGTTTAATCTTTGATTTATCAAGGCAAATGAAATTAGGACTCTTTACATTATGGTGTTAATACAGCCAAAATTTAAATAGTTGTCTTAAACATCTATTATGACTGCTGTATCAGTTAGATAAAAACCATTAATTTTAAGTGCCACAATATAGGAAAGTGTGGACACTTCTGGCTAAGGCAAAAACTCTAAAATTCAGTTAATCACTTGTAATATGTAGAGGAAAGTGCAAATTAAATTTTGATCTGAAGCATTAGTGATTACAACAATCTCCATTTTCATTGCTAATGCCAGATATGTAATATTGATTCCTCTTGAAATCTGATGAGAGAGAAGCTGAAGGAACTGAGGAACAACTGAGTTAACCGTGGTTGTTTAGGCTGGAGAAAAGGAGGCTTGAGGGACCTCACCACTCTCTACAAGTGCCTGAAAGGAGGCTGCAGTCAGGGGAGGTTTGGTCTTTTCCTTCAGGCAACAAATAATGAGACAAGAGGAAGGTCATTACAGTGAAAGTTGAGACTGGATATTAGGAAAAAATTCTTCACTGAAAGGGTGCTCAAGCATTGGAACAGGCTGGTGGAATTAACATCCCTGGAAGTTTTCAAAAAATGCATGCTTGGGGCCAAGGTTAGTGGTGGACCTGGTAGTGGTCATTTAAGGGCTGGGCTTGAGATCTCAGAGGTGTTTTCCAGCCTTAGTAAATGTATGATTCTGTGATCTTTAGTTAAAGTAAACCCAGTGTCATTTTGACAGAGTTATAGTGGACACGATTAATCCAATTTTTGAGCTGAACTGGAATTCCATTTTTAGTATGCTTAATTTTTGTTGTGATATTCACCAATACAGCTCTTAGGTCCTCTTTCTCTAGAAGTTTTTTATGACATATATGTTTGTTTTCAATGGCATGTCCTGTCTTACTAAAAAGAGTGGAATAAAACTGAATTCCCAAGTAAACCCGAATTGCAAAATGCACCCTGCTTAGGTGCATGTCAGGTGTCTTTTTTTATACAATTTACACAACAGAGTAGCTCACATCTGTAATAAATTCAGCTGCAAAGGCCTCTGGGTAAGAGAGCTGTCCTGCCTTTAGATTTTTGGCTTTGCACTTGGACATATTTTGTCTTGGACACACAACTGGAAATAAGAATGTGCCTGAGCTGCCTGAACTTTAGTAGTAGCCTTGCCATGAATATGCATCACAAAGTGGGGGCTCGTGATCCTAAGGAGCTGCCAGTACACCAGGAAGAGGTGCCACACCTTCTTTGTGGCACATCCCATGTGATCATTTCCATCATGCTGTCTCCTCTTGAATCTGGTGTCTGATAATGCAAACTTCATGTAAGTGGCAAAGGTGAAATGGAATAAGAAAATATTTTCCATGGCTTCACCTTTTTTTACTACCATGTTTTGGTCCCAGGTTAAATCAGTGAAAGGAAAATAACAATAAGCTATACTTTTAAGCTTTCTACTGTATTGCTATCTCAAAGAATTCATAAACTCCATTTTGTGTGGCTGAGTGTCCTTTTCAATGGCTGTGACTTCTAAACACACGACAGTGCAAATGTACCATGTAAATGTTCTCCTGCCACGAGCAATGAGTGTTAATTAGAGATGGATCTGACTTTGTCTCTCCTTGGGTTATGTAGGAGCTCTGCTGAATGGCTGCTTGTACAATCCATCTTTTAATCCACTCTCTGAGGCAGAAGGCTATTCAGAGTAAGGTTTGTAATTATTCCAGGGTGCATTTGATTTCTTAGCATCAAAAATAATCCCTTAGATTATTAAGCAAAAGGGTTTTCTTCCCCAGAATAGATTTAGTTTTCCGCCCTTACTAAATGGAAATAATAGTTTTAATTGTGGTCAGTGTTTTTTTATTTAATGGCTTTGTCAAAAGCATTATTTTATGTTTCATGTTTTACCATAATATTTTGATGGGAACAGCATATTTTCTGTAAAGAGTAATGGGTGAAATAGTGGATAAATATAATTTTGTCTTTTCAAATTGTGTATTAGAGTACTTTTTGACACTTTTCTACTTTTCAGTAGCACATCAACTTTACTTTCTCTCTGTTTTATAAAGATTTACACATAAAAGCTTGACCCTTTCTAAGCAATACTAAATTATGAGTAGGTCATCATTTGTGTGCATGACATTCTCAGGTGTTGGATAGATACCCTCATAGATCGATAATTGGTCGAATATCTCTGGCCAAGCAGGCTCATGAAATTATATTTGTTTTGCTTTACTTTCAGTGACAGGCAATTATTTGAGTACCAAAGAATTGAGTGATAAAACTCCCAAAGTCTCCACTGGGATCAGATTTTACCCACATGACATTTTTTGATGTTTTTCTGCAGAAAGTGGCTGGACTCTAAATGTGTGCTTGCATAACTTATCCAGTTGAATCAATCCTAAGGGACCTAGAGGTAAATGTATTAGACCAGTGGAACGAGACTTCTTATTTTGCAGGCTTTTAAAGTGGTCCTCGATTACAACTATCTTGTAGGACCCTGATTGCAAATAAAATATTATTTTTTAAGTTTTAGGCTAAACAACCAAGCATTGAAAGTAGATGTTTTCTTTTTTAATGTCTAACAAAATATTTCCTCTTATAGAAAAAGAAATCTGTTATTCATGCATGTCTTTTGCTCAGCCAATAAGTTTCAGCTAAAAAGTGGCTGATGTTTGGATCTGTGGTTTTTATAAACATCCCTTGTTAATTAATGAAAAGTCTTCCCCCATTCCTTTTTACGTAAAACCTGTGTTATGGTACAACTGATTTGTAAAACTTGTTAATTAAGTACAGGGAAATGGTTTCCATTGTACATTTTTTTGTTGAAAGACTCAAACTTGAAAGAGAAACTCAACTGCATTTTGATTCATAAGCTGTACGTCTAGGCAGATCCTAGAGTCTGGGTATTGAAATTGTTATAAATTGTTACAGAATGCACCAGGTCTGATATTCAGATATATATAAAAAAAAATTGCATTGTCATGTTTGAAACACATTCCTCCTTCAAGTATTACATACAAAGTGCTCCTCTGCAGTTTGTTTCCATGTTCTAAGACTTCCCTCTCTCACTGTTTTCCCCCCTCTTCCACAGTCCTGACTTTGGCAGTGTTACAGCTCGCTCTATTTGCACTGTGCAGGAGCGGGGACACAATTGCCACACGGAATTTTCGCCAGCTCTTTAATGTGAGTTTAAACTAATGCAGTTCACAGGTTAGGCCAATGTTGTGGCCCTGTTAAAGGAAAGTATCCTTAAGGGGATCTGATTTCCTCCTCCACTCCTTACACTTACGCACAATGGGATTTGCTATCTTGCTGCTTCTTGGGTTTTTCTTGGTACAGGCTTTGAGGTCACCCCCTCCTGAAGATCGCAGGCTCTGCGTGAGTTTTGGAGTCTGCAACCAGGGATGTCTCAGAACTTCATCTATGGACAGCCTCTGAGACACATCAGGGTTGAGCAAGCGAACAATGAGGTTCTTGCACTCTGTGGAGACATTTTTTGACTTGAGGAAGGGAATCTTCCGTTCTTTCTGAATGTGGAGCATTTCCCTGACGTTGGAACTATCAAATGGCTGTGAAGCAAAAAGCAATGCGTACAGGATGATCCCCAGGCTCCACATGTCTGAAATCCTGGGGTCACAAGGAATGTGCTCGAGCAGTTCAGGAGCTGAGTACGCGAGAGACCCGCAGAAGGTGCTGCTGAGAATGGCTTTTCCATTTCCATCCCGAGCCAGGGGTTTTGAAAAGCCGAAGTCTGACAGCTTGAAATTAAGATCATTGTCGAGGAGGATGTTGTCACATTTTAGGTCCCTGTGGGCAAAGTCCAAGTCATGGCAATGCTTGATGGCAGAAGCCAACTGCAGGAACTTGCTGCGGGCGATGCTCTCTTCCATGGCGCCGTGGCTGGTGAGGTAGTGCAGCAGGCTCCCCTTCTCCCCCAGCTCCATCACGATGTACACTTTCCCAGCCGATGTCTCAAAAATCTCATAGGTTTCGATGATTGAGGGGTGGTGCAGTCGCATCAAAGCCTCCATTTCCCTGGGGAGAAATTTTTCCAGTACATTCTGAGACATTTTCTTCTTGTCAATGATCTTGATAGCCACTTTGCGTTTCAGGTGGTGGCTGTAGGCTGCTTTCACTTTGCCGTAGGAGCCTTCTCCAAGGGTGTCGCCGAGGCTGTAGCCCTTCTTTTTAAGCACCACAGCATCCATCCTGGGAGAGCTGTAGGGACCTGCCCCAACGGGAGCTGCTCTGCATCCTGTGCTGGTGGGCTATGCTCCACGCCTGATGGTGCTGCCAGGGGCCCTGCTGGGCCAGGTGTGTGGGCGGTTACTGGGTGACCTCATGAACAGTTGCCCTGGGAGAATCTTTCTGCCCTTTCATGGAACTGCTTTGTGACATCAGGGAGGCCAAAACTCAGCGTGGAGGCACTGGCTGCTCTGTGATGTCACTGACAGTCGCCCCTGTGTATTGCAATCAGAAGATGGAGATCATTTCTCAGAAATACATTTCTCTTTTTAAGATGGTCCAAGTAGGAGGATCATTTTTATATCTTAATTTTGTAATGCTGTTTATCAGTTGTGCTGTTGCTGTACATTATTGCTACAATATACTGTGGATTTTAGGAAAATCACAAAAAAACCCTGAGGATTGAGGCCTTGAGGAGCAGTGCATTCAAAAACCTTTTCTTTTTTATGTGATAGATGCTGGTTTGTTAATAAGTGCTATTTGTTGAGTTTGATTGCAATAACAGCTGACCAAGCTGAGTCTTCCAGGGAGTAGCAGGGAGTCTCACCTGTTCAGTGTTTTATGTCAGTATCGTTATGAGAGTTCTAGAAGTCTGTTCCTTATTTCAGAAGAAGATAACTCTATGGAAATTCAAAATTGCTACTGCAGATAATCTCTCTGGGTATGCAACTTTTTTTCCTTGCTTTTAGTGCTTAGTGCTAGTAAACTTCCTAAGAAATTGTAGTGAAAAGTTAATTTTTATGAGCCACAGTAGCATTGCAGGGCGCAGACACATAACCAGATTAAAGAATTGAAAATCACAGAAAACTGCAATCAGTTTTCAATAATAATATTAATTTTGTAGCTCTCTTCTTTGATATTGGGTAAAATACTGAGTTGCTTTCAAAATGATGGCATTCTTTTAAACTGAAGATTTTATTCTAGTCTCTAAGGTTCCTATAAATGTGAACAAGCCAGAAAGTTAAACTGTAAGTCTGGAATGATAGTAGTTCTCAAGAGATTAAACCTGGGGTTTTTTCCATATTAAGTGATGCTTGTTTTTGTTGCATCGATCCTTTGTTTTGAGTTGAAGGAGGATTTGCAGTAGGTATTTAGGTCATACTGCTCTGCATATTTTTGGTTTAGTCTTTCAACAGCCAAGTGAAAATTAATGGGGAAGGGGAAAAGAGCAAATCCTTGATGTTGTTCCAGAAAAATGTTCTTAAGGGCATGGGCAATTTCAAATTGTAGGTGTGACTATTCAGCATCATGCCTTTGTCTGTCCTGAAGGTGCAGCCAATATCTGAACTGTGAGAGGCAAGGCATGAACTGCTGTGATGGTATTGGAAAGAACAAAGAAGAAAAGTCTTTAAAATACATGCAAGAATGGATAAAGATTTACAGTGGACTACTACATATGGTTGTTTTCAGGACATTAATTTAATTGGTTCTTTTCAGGTGTAAATAAAAATGTGGCCTTGTATTAAATGTTGGATAGCCTCATATCACCTACTCCTGCTTAAAACCACTCTGGCTTTTAATGCAGATAGCTTATCTTCCTGTCAGACTGTTAGTTCTTTAGGAAACCTGTTTTGCATCTAGACCTTTTTGCATTTGGTGCAAGGTATCCAAAATGTGTCATGTGTGCTCTGCCTGTTGTTTATCTTCTTATAGTCATTCTTTTGAAATATATATCAAGAGATACAGAAAAGTAAGTTATGGTGAAATTGTTGAGCAGTGATTCCACCAGAGCTGTGTGGCAGTATTAACAGAATAATGCAATAGTCTTTTTCTCCTCACAGTAATTTAAGGAAATGATCATGTTTTTGTGGGAATGAACATATTTTTACTATTAAGATAAATTAAGACAAAATTTAGAGTCAAATCCAAATGTATCAACTTATGCACTTTTTTTTTGAGTAATTGACTGCTGGTGTTGTCATAGGCAATGGATCTGGAGAGTGGTAGTTATTTGTTCCCTGCTCTGTAAGATCAGTCATTATGTCACCATGGAACCAATGGATTAAGAAAGAGGATCTATATTCAGCAAAATTAGTTCCTTTGATGTTAATGTGGTGAATCTTAATCAAAATCTAAGTGAGAAGTCAGGTCTATTATCAGTGAAATATATTTTTGTCTCTGTTGGTGTTAATGTAAGATTTTCTTTAGCTAAAGTAGCTTATTGGTGTTCAATTAGAATTTTGAATAATACTTAGAATATTCACAAATTGACCAAATTTATACAGAGGTTTTTTCTGGTGCCCATCTGTGTCAGTTGCAAATGTAATAGACTCAGGGCTTTAATGATGCAAATTAAGTTTTCCAGTGAGAGAAATGCCAATATAGGCCCAGAATTAATTCTGAGTCCAAAGGGGGAAGAGCAAACTGTTAATTCATTACATCTGGCAGAAGCGATTCAGTAGTTTCCTCTCTGGTTACTTTAGTTATATTTGCTCTTAAAAAACAAAGGAAACCAACCTTTCCTGTACATGTGCAACATGGATTTGCTGGACTCATCTGACACACCTGGTTGTCTGTTGCTTTCTTTATTTTTCTTGCTCTGCTGTCATCTCCTTTCACAAACCTCCAGGGTCAGGGGATGGAGAGAGCACAGAAATCCCCACTGCATCATCAGTGTAGCCCTAAGTGTACCAGCAGTGTCTCGAAATCAGGTGCTTAACACGGATCAGGGATCAGTACAATAGGAACTGCATGGCACACTGATAGTGGGGACAATAGCTAGAAGGTAAAACATTTTAAGCCCTGGATGGATATTTCCTTGCATGCTAAATCTTCTGGTGAATGATTTTTTTATAGTTGTACAGCACCATTTTATAAAAATGGGGTACCTGGAGCATATTTTTTTCTGGAATAGAATTCATGATGGAAGGCAAGGGTCCAGACTGCCAGGACCTCACCCCCACACTACATTAAGGGCTCTCTTAAAAAGAAGCTTCTATTTTATTTTCCTTGCCTTTTTTTTTTTCATCAGAAAACTGCCTTTGAAGTTAATTAATTATGCTGATAATACGTTTTTAAAGTAATATTTTTGCTGGTTTTTGCAGGGATAGAGTAAATTTTCTTCACAGTAGTTGGTATGGACCTATGTTTTGCATTTCTATTGATAATTCAGGGCTGTTTTTGTTATCACTGAGCAGCACTAACACAGACCATGTGGCACCACGGTCAGCACATAAATCTGGGGAGAAGGAGGAAGGGGGCACGTTTGCAGGGATGGTGTTTGTCCTCCCAAGTCATTGCTACAGGTGATGGAGCCCTGCTGTCCTGGGGATGGCTGAGCACTGCCTGCCATGGGAAGTGGGGAATGAATTCCTTGGTTTGCCTTGATGGTGCACATGGTTTTGCTTTACCTGTTAAACTGACTTTATCTCAACCCATGTATTTTCTTTTATTCACTCCCCAACCCGACAGGATCAAGTGAGTGAGAGGCTGTGTGGGGCGCAGTTGCCATCTGAGGTTTAACCATGAGAGTGTTGAAAGCATTTTCCAGCCTTACCAGAATTAGGTATCGATTTTTAGTATTTATGATTTCTTTTCACAGAGATTTCACAACACATTTGTCGTGGTTTTCTAATATGGAAGAGTTATCACACAATAAATTTAATGGATTTTTTAGAGTATTGTCATGGGAAGTACTCTGCTGGCATCGAATTCTTTCCTTGCAATTTCCTGGAATATTTATCAGTGTCTGAAAGAGCTCTAAAATATGATTTATTTGTATAAAATACCTCTGGAGGTGTAATCTTTGGATTGACTTTTAATTCCAGCTTTGCATGTGTGGGTTTTTTTATTCCTGAAGTGCAAGGTCTTATGTGCAAGTCCTAATGTAGAATTGCAATGTGTGGTCTGACTTCTTCATGGCTTTCTGTTCTCCTCTGTAGTTCTCCATTGTAGGAGAGCTGGAGTTGCTGATATTCAGGGGAAAATGTTAACATTCTGGTCATAACAACTCTGCCAAATATTTTGCCTAAATTGGACAAGAACACGGAAACTGAAAAGCAAATTGCTAATCTCAGTGAGGGCGAATAGTTTTATTTGGTGACTCAAAGCTGAGTCTTGGGTCAGAATTGGGGAGGAGGTAAAATCCTTTTACTTTATGTCCTCCTCTGCGTGGACTTGGATGTTGTGGAAGTTTTTCTCTGGATTGACAAGAGTTTATATTCTAAGAATCTATCAAAATAGTTTTCAACAATAAAAGATCAGTGAATTAAGGCAAAAACAAGTGAAAAGAAAAAAATCAGAAGAAAACTGTCAAATGTTTATTAAACATATTTTTGTTTTACGTTAGTCATTTATGAGTGTAAGAACACCAGAAAAGTCCTTTTTTTAAACTTCCTTAATGTTTTGCTTATGAATACAGTTCCTTGACTAAGTACCTGCTGTGAATATCAAGTGTGAAATTAGTCCAGGTTTCATAAGAACATTGCCTAAAAACAAAAAGAGAACAGACTGTTTCTGTGAAATTGTCTCAGGTATTGACCACTGCTTGGGGAACGTTTTCTTCCAAGTGTGTAAGGGCATTTTTAGGCATTTAAATTGAAAACAAAAAATTTAATTAAAAAAATCCCATATGCTGGGTGAAGTACGTGGCTGCTTGGGCAGTAATTCTTTTATGTTTGTGTTCTTTACAGAATTTGAGAAATCCCACCTTACCTGTCACAAAATCCTTTTGTGTCAGAGTCAACCTATGTGAGGAGATAAGCAGATGCTATAACTGAGAGCACACAAAAGGCTAGCTTAGGTAAAATGCACACTGCTGATAACCCACTAAGCCTTCCTGAGTATGCTAATCCTAATTTATGTTAAATCGTAATTAAGACAGTTTTGTTTATTGCTTGTAGCCATGAGCACCTGGAAGACTGACTAATCCCATCCGTGTGTTGGGGACAATCCAGCTGCTATTGTTAGCTCAGATGCAGAAAAATTTGTGTTTGAGTTATTTTCATTGGTGTTTTTTCAGGCATTTATAGAAGCCCTTTTCCTCATTGTATCAGGAACTGGAACAGAAGAAGCATCCTAAAAAAAATGGATCAAAGGATTTTTGGAGCAAGAGGCCAAAATATAAATAGGCTCACTGTGTTTCCAGCCAAACTTTAAATCAGAGTATCTCTGATATACCCATGCAGAAATAGATTCACCACTTTTGTTGTAGCTGTTTTTCTGCTTGATGTTGCACACATAAATAGACAACTTTCAGATTTTCAGGATTCTGAAGGGTTTTATTCAAGAGGCCATAGGTGGTACAATAGAATTGAAGTGATAAATAGGTGTGTGATGGGTAGAGGAAAAGGGGCAGAATAAACTGAATCACAGGAGAATAAAGCCATAGGAAAGCACTAAGCCCGCTTTGTGCAATTTCAGTTGCATCCTTTTTCTTATCATAGGCTAAACCTATGTTCTTACAAATGTTGCTGTATATGTCAGGTGCAGGTTTTTGACCTGATAGATGTATTCACACAACTACATCTATCATGGATTGTGCCATCAGTTGACAAGAGTTGTTTTCTGTTTCTTGTATGGCATTTCTTCTTAAACTTAAGTAGGACCACCCAGGTCAATACAAAGTCTTATTGTGGAAGATTTTTCCCTTTTGAAGAATTCCTGCCCTGGAAATGCATTAATTCTAATGACTTCAAAATATCCTATTTAAGAATCATGTGAGAATGGTAGTGGTTTTTTCATCTTCTATTGTTAAATCTTTGAGCTGTTTAGGGATTTCCTGTTCTTAAGAGTTTCATTTTCTGCCTTGCCATGGTGGAAAATATGCAAGCTACTGTTAAGTTCTATGTACTGTTCTATTCTGAAGTCAGCCCATGCAGAGATCACTTGCAGTGTGGAAATTAGGACCTGATTATCCATTCATTACATACTGTAACATATTTTTGAATGAATTTTTCATCAGGTTGTGCTAAAACAGAAATAAAGAATTAGGGGCTAAAGGTGAACCTGTATTTCATGATTTGTGCAAAATTCAAGTGTGAGTGCAAGTGCTTTGCAAAACCTTCTGATTCTTCTCACATTTAACTCATGGTATTGGCAATTATGTGGATTTTCTCACCAGTAAAAATTAGATTTGATTTTTGTAAGAAAACAAAATTAGAAATGAAAAATTTGCAGTTTATGTATGTGTGTTATAGAGCCTCAAACGAATGCGGTGTCTGTAATAATTTCATGTGGATTCTTCTTACAGACAGCAGAGAGCAGCAGTGTGATGACCTGAATCAGAAGGAATAATGTTAAGGAATACTGAAACTAACTAGCAAGTTAAATACTTCCAACAACTCCCAGAACTGATACCCTTGACACTGATGCAATTCTTTTTTGAGGTACTTTTGCAAGAGAAATTAGGAGATTTGTGGAAAAAAAAGACTTTTCCCATAAAATAACTGTTCTGTAAGTAATTGTTGAACACAGTGTTTTCGTACAGTGAAAAAAGTGACAGCAAAGGGTGGGTAACTAATGAAGGGAAATGAAGGATTAGTGTCTGAGCTGTGTTTACAACTCTCTGAAATGATGATGTAGAGCAAAAGTCAAGCATTAGCTCACAGACTATAGTTTAAAGGAAAAAAATTACTTGGCTATGTACTTAATCTGAAAGTTGATAAACTCAATGTGAATTTTTGTAAATCACTAACTGTGTCTACAGGTAATTTGCAAGTCAGTTTTTTTCTTAGGAGTTCATGTGTACAGAGCAAACTTAAATCATTTAAGGTGGAAGTCATCATGTACAATAGGAAATATTGTTTCTAAGGATGTGAAAATACTTTTTTTTTCATGTGTCTCACTTCATTTGGTATTCTATTAACTCAAAGTCCAAATTTACAGTTTTGGATGTTTTTTACCAGCGACTGTGTTTTACTCTCCATTATTTTCCATTGTAAAATCAGGAAGTAGACTCTGGTGGGTGATGAGCAGATATAAATACCTATGAGTCAGATAAATTGAGTCCCCTCATTCCAGGGGAGCTGCTGCACTGAAGGATGCAAGCAGATGCTATTTCCCTGGTGGTTCCTCGTTGGAGCCTGGATTGCACCAGGCCTGCATTCCTCACTTCTCCTCAGGTCTTTGCATCTCTGTAGACAGCCCATGTGGACAAAGGTAACACAAATTAAATGCAAAGAAATCAACCAGCAAGCGCAGAGCATGAATGGGATGTGTTGAAAACGGCACATGGTTTATAAGGAGTATCACAGGGTTGATCACCTTAATATAGAACAAGACATAGATGCATGAAATTTCTGCCAAGCTGCTCTGAGTGCCTGAGTTTGTGTCCCATCTGAGACAGAAGAGACAGCAAGTGGCATTTTCTGATGGTTGCATTATTGAGATGGTTTTGTGCAAACTTTTTTACCCATTTATTTTTTCCTTGCTGTCTCTTTGCTGCTTTAGGCCCCAAGATCTGATCTGAACTGCACTGAATTAAAAATAAAAGCTGCTACATTTCACAAGTTATCCACAGAGCTCTGAAAAAAATACTGCTAATCATGAAAATTTTTTTCTTTGAACTTTTTCAGTATTTTTCCCTCATAATAAAACAGGCTTCATTTTGGAAACAGGTGGTGCCTTAGCTCTTCAGAGTTTTGCTTTCTTGAATTTTTCTTTTATAAAGGTTTTGATAATGCAGACTATTCTTGATGTCTTTGTGATCCTCATTTTTTGAGCTCTCTGTATTCCTCATAGTGTGTTTCTAAGATTCTCCCTTCTTCCAAGAGCCTTAACATTTTTTGGGCCTGAAATCATGACTGCAATTCTAGAATAAGCTAGAATTATGCAGCAAGTTACTTTTCAAACAGATCTGATCCTGAAACTTTTTACTTTACTATTATGTAATTTCATGCTCTCAGGCCAATTGTTTGAGCTTCTATCTCCCTCAAATTAGCTGATAATACAGAAAATTTAAACCATGGGTAGAAAATCAATAATTGAATAATTTTGACTCTGCCTTCTTCACTCTCAAATCCTGCAATCACTGCATCAGCAGAGAATGTTGAGCATAATCCTTTCAATGCACTGACTGACCACACATGTCAACCTGCTTCTATCAGCTGTCAGAAGTCAGAATGACTTTTCTTATGGAGCTTTTTACAAAATGAGGATTATTTAGTATTTTTATCTATTTGTGGATTTGATTTGACTGGTTGACTTGAGTGATTTAAGGTCAATAACAGTGCAACTTCTGAGTAGTTTGGTATATGGCACCCTTTTTTTGTTCAAATTCTTGTGGACTGCATTAAGGGGAGGACGGATTGCTAATTGGCCCTCAGTGATATAAAGAACTCAATGTTCTGAAAACCACAATAGAGTTTTATTGCAATGTGGGGTTTGGGGGATGTTCAATTTCCAGGTAATATTAGAATTGTGTGGACAGGAGACAGATTTACTTATTTCTTTATTTTGTCTTTCTCTAATTGCTCTTGGACTTTCGTGCAGTTTAGGAAATTGATGAATTATATTTGTATGGAATAGAGACCTGTAGCTGCAAAGATGTTTCTAGAAAGTCAATGTTATAATTGCATATGGTTCCTAGTACTGTCAACTAGGTTTTCTGAGTGTCTTTTCCTTAGCTATAGTCAAATGATTCCTGAGAGTGCTACCATTCACAACTTAGACCTGTTTTGATTTTGGTTGCCAGAACTGCCATTTTTAACATGAAATTCCCTTTTAAATCATAAGCTTCCAAATACCCAGAAGCTTCCAAATACCTTAAGAAAATGATGGAAAAAAAAGGAGCATCCATTGTCACTGTACTTTATTGCCTGTATTTTTGTCTATCTTCTCTCTTTCATGAGAGGGAAAAACAAGACCTTGCAAAAATCCCATAATGTTTTGCAGTGGAGCTTGTACATTCTTAAATTCTTTTGCAGTGTTTTGAAGACCAAAATGAAAGGACCCAAAAAAGCAAAACCCTCAAATTAAATTTGCAAAATGGAAAACAATATCCACACCAAGGCAAAAGCTTCTCTTCCAGGGTATCCATCAGGTTTCCTATGAGGTGGGAGGATGTGAGGATACTGTGAATGTCGGGTAACTTTGGGGAAGACCCCACTGGCTGTTGGGAAGGCAACTGACATCTCTTTGGGCAGAGGTCTTTGCGACATCTCTCTCAGCTATTTCCCAGTACATCTAAAACCAGGGGAGAATGTAGACTGAGTTGTACCTAAATTGTCACAACTGTTGTTTAAGTGATTTTTCTACAGTAATTATTGTCTAATATCAGCATTCTTTCTCTAATACACATTTTCTGTCACCCAACTCACTATTACAGGATTATTCCAATGGAATCATCACTTGTGCAGATTTTGTACAGCAGTATAGTAATAAAGAAATCAAAACTGATTTTGAAATAATCTTAATGCTATTTGAATCACAGCAAATGCTTAAAGCAATCTGTAGATGGGTTTTTGGTGTGTATTTGTAGTTGTATTTCTTTCTGAATCAGAAGCACTGAAAGAATCTAAGAAATGAGAGACGAAAAGCACCAACAAAATTATTGGACAGTGTAGAGTAAAAGTATATTTTCTATTTTGTCACTGGTGATTTCTTTCTGATCAATGGCATATTCCTGATCCCAAATTTTGTTTTATATTTTTATGTGTTGATTGATTTTTCTTCCAACTAATTTTTGTGGTAGGTGTTAGCTGATTGGTTTTTAGCTTGGTAAAGAGCTAAGCTCCTTTTCAGGAGACTGCTACTAATGTAGCTCTTTTATTTTGCAATACAAAGCTGTATGATGGTATTAAAAGTGTGGCAGGGAGCAGAGGCTGGGTCTGGTGTGACAGTGACCTTATTCTGACTTCTTCCTTGCAGGACTGAAGCAGACTTTGATACCTTTTGATACCAGGTTTTTGACACGGCAGTGTGAGTACCCCAAAATCATTTTGACATTTCCTAATGATCAAACAGTGTAGTTTGGAAATGAGTAATGCTGGGGTCCTTTGGAGATATTAACAATGTTGCATACAAATGATACAATAATTTTGTCAAAGACTGAATTAGTAGAAAGCCTCTGAATTGTCCCTGAAAAGCAAGGGCTTCCTCATTTCTGTTGAGGTCTCATAGTGGAACCGTAATTTTGAGTAACCCAGAGAATACGGGGGAAGAACAATGACTTGATAAAAGAATTGTGAAGACAACAATAGAAGCCAAATCCAGCTAATGAGGTTTTTATTAAGAGGTAAAGCTTATTGAACTTCTCCTGCCAGTTGGCTTTTGGATGATAATATTAATTACTGTGCTTGGCCATTGCTGGTTTTCCTGGTGGACCCAGAAATAGATCTGTTCCTTCAGAACTGACACTTTCCATTAAGTGTTCTGCTTTTACCCTCTACCTGCCTGCACGACACTGCACTTGCTTTGCAAATGGAAAAGCTCATTAAAGACAATGGGAGCCTCGGCAGCGGCATAGTTATTCCAACAGCTTATTGGTGTAGTGCATTTGGAAGAGTAAGACATACAGAATTCACAGAGCTAATTTAGGACTTATTCTGCCCTTTCTAATTGTGTCTGTGTGTATGCTCTTCTCAAAATTACTGAGAGATTTTAATATAAATTCAGTGTGGTGTGAAAGTTTTTCCTTATTTGTGCTAAGGCAGTCACTTCTTACCACCACTTTATGATATTTATTCTACTTTACTGCTAATGTGCTGCTGAACTGTAAACAAATATAAACAGGGTTATCAGGCAAAATACATTAACATAAACATTTTACTATCATGCTCTTTCTACATCTTCAAATGGACTAAGTATTTAAATGAAACATTAACTCTTACAAGTAAAACAGACGTTTTACTGTTTTCATTCAGTAATATTATCCCACTGTTAGACTTTGCAGTGTGTATTTTGCTATGCTCAATCTTTGAAAAGTGAAAAGCCCCAATGTTCGTCAAAAGCCTTTGTGTTAAACTAAGAATTTAAGAGGCAAGTTAAAAATTTTGACTTGGCCCACATGACTTGACTAAAGCATCTTGTAGAAATGAATTGACAACTTTGATCCTGTTGGGAGAGGGACAGAAATCAGTGGGCATCTTGAATTTTTTTGTGACATTCATAAGAAAATCTGAGTTCCATTCTAGTTCACATGAAATTGCATTCAGATGGAAAATATTTATTAAGATTAGAAATTGGAATAAATCTGCCTCTGGGGAATTGTGCATACAGGAAAGGGATTCTGTCACTTAGAAATAACACAGATGTAATTTAATAATAGTATAAGTGGATGTTCAGGTTGTGCAAAGAATAGTAATCTGGACCTATTTTTGATACAGTGTGGAAAGAAAACACGTACAGGTTTCTAAAGGATAATGAGAAATTTTAGTCTTTCCATGACATGGTATTCCAGGCCAGATAATGCTATAAACACTGATCAGTGGTTTGCAATTAAAAAATATTACCTGTATTCTTACACCTACCAAGATGTCAAGGAAATTCTGAATATCTTTTTATACCTTATTGGGATAGATGTGGATACAATTGAATAATAATTGCACCTGACAGGAAATACCAGCAGGAAAGTTGGCTATCAAGCAGGTAATTAATAAAATCTTTATTTCTGACTTGTACTTTGAAGGATCAGGAAGAGGGGAGAGTTTGCACTTCAAAATAGACCCTGATCTTCGTTTTCATGTAGGAAATAACCCTTGGTTTATGGAGGAGAGAGACCTAGGTGGAATGCACATTTGGGAGTGAGTGATACTGCTTCTGGTGTTGGTCCTTTCCCAGAGAATATCTCAGCCTGTTTTTAGTTTCTATTATATTTATCTTTTCGACAATGGAAATGCACGCTGCAGTAGTGGCTGTATTGCTGCAGTAGTGGTTGTATTACAGCTTTCCCCACTATTTGATCTAAACAGTATGTATCTTGTCTCAAGTTACTGGAGTCTTTCTTTCTACGAGTAAACTAACAGGATTGTCCATTAGAAAGGAAATCTGTTCCCTGGCAGCAGAGGGAGTTCCTTGATAGCAGTAGAGTCTTGACCTTGTTCAGTCATCAGGTTGGCTTAACCTGCATAACTGCTTATAACTTCTATTATTTCATAACAACTTCGAAATGCTCTGGGGATATTTTGGCCAGCTATGTCAAACCTTGGCCAATAATGAGTAATTTCACTGGGTAGCAGTTTCTCAGTTTGTCTTTTAGTCTTGCAGCTATGTCAAATTAACTACAGTTACAAGATCAGATGCTGTTTTGACAATTTGTTCATCCTCAACAGATCTGCAAAACTCACTTTTTTCGGAAGTTGGAGCTAGGTTGTTGTAACCCACTAAGTAGGATTGAATAAAATAGGAAAACCCCTCTGTTTTAGGGAGGACTGTGTTAGATTGCAGGAATAGTGTTGCCTGGAAGAAAAAGAACCTTTTCAGTTGGATATTCTCCTGTTGTGTGGGAGGATGACTTTGCTTTTTTATTTTTTTGCAAGTGATTTACTTCACATTGTTTATACCTTCTGAATTTTGGATATGAGTAAATACGTGAGCTTAGTTTTACAATTTACTACAGGGCTCTGAAGGTGAGGTATGGATTCCATACTGTAAGCCATGTTTATTCATAGAATCTTTTTTTCCGACTTATGCTTTAGCTGACGGCTTACAATGGGCTTCTGCACCCACTTGTGTCTGATACCCTGTAATTACTGCACTGTCTTAAGTCAGCTCTGATGAAAAGTTTCTGTGGGAAAACATGCACATAAGGAAACCTAACTGTTAGGAGTTAGCATAAAATAACAGAATTAACACAGGAACAGATGGACAATTTTCGAAAGCTGAACCCTTGGCTGCAGAGAGATCCTGAAAACCCAAGCACAGACAAAGCAGATTAAAAGCTAGGAAGAGTGAAGAGTTTTTGTCTAGTTTTTGAAGTAGGTTTTTAGAGGAAAAAAGTATCTCTAAGATATGATTATGATTGTCTTAATTCCTTTTTAACTCTTGAGTTTTTCACAGGAGAAATTGTTCACTTTTTTCATTTTTTCCAGATTTCCAACAAAGTAGGTGAGTTGATCAGATGTGACTATGGCACTGTGGCTTTGAGTGAGTAAGAGGACCAGCCTATAAAAAAACCTTCCCTGGCATTCAGCTTCCTGAAGAGCCCTAAAAATTTTATATCAGGACCCTAATTACACACGCAGAACATCTCCGTAAGTGTCCAAAAAGGCATTTCGTTTTCCATGTAGATTCTACTGAAAACACTTCTAAGCAGGCCAACAAAGTAATATTAGAAGGAAGGAGTCAGTAAATGCAGTTAAGGCAACTCTTGTTACATGCAAGGTCTTGTCAGCCCCAATTAATTACTAAATAATTACTCTAATAATGTGAGTTATTATACCTGTAGATGTTTCTTGATGACCAAGAGCAGATCAGAAGAGGGTGGACTATGGGAGAATGTGTCATGAACTGCTGGGGGTCAGTCAGGCTGGGTGGGAGCTGCCCCTGCATGGGTAAGGGCCAGGCAGTGTGGGATTTACCTCCTACACCAGGGGTTCCCTTCCCAGGAATCCCCTGTGAAAAGTCGGTGCCAGGGTCAGGAACCAGGAACGAGACAAGCGAGACTCATTGGCTTTGGTCTTCTGTTGTTTATTACTTCTTTATTTCTTTATTATTTCTTTATCACAATTAATCTAATTCACCTTAGATGACAACAGGCCCTGCACACTTCAATGATGTGTGCCAGAAAGACATAAAATGGACGGTTCCAAGGATTTTTATACAGATACCTTATCCAATTAAGTTTCACAACATACTTAACACGTAGTATGTATTTATTTTTCTACCAATGTCTAATTATTCTTCAGTCACGTTGCATCTGCATTGTGACTTTGTCTGACCAATCACTCTGCCACCAACACTGCAGAAAATGCAGTAGACGAAGAAGGAAGAAACTGAGTCAGCACTCAAAAGTCCTCCGTCTTGTCTTTCATCTCTCTTCCATACTAAAAGCCAAAATCTACTTTTTCACCCTCTGATAAACTACAATATCATCTACTATATGCATTAACAAAACCTCAACTTCTCACCAAGTCCTGGAAGCTTTTTCCATGGCCAAAGACTAAAAGCTGTGAGCTCCTGAGAAACAAAACCTCTCAGGACAGGGCAAGGAGATATTCCTGTGTCCTGGATTCCCACAGGGCCGGAGCAGAGCTCAGTAAGGTGAAAAAGCCACAGGGTGCAGCTCAGCCTGAGCTGTGGGCCCAGGGAAGGGACTCTTGGAGGGAGTCTCTCCCTGCCCTGGCCCCTCATGTGCTTTTCAGAAACCCTAGAGTGGTGTCTGCTTCGTACAACACTCACTGGTTTCCTTAGATACATGTGAAGAGGATATCTTGTAAATATATTTCAGAAAGGCCCAAAACATTTTAATTGCCTCCTGGATATGTTTTGTGTGTGTGTCAGAAACTATGCTGATTAATAGTGTTCATAAAGGGGCAAGATCACAGGCACAGCTGTCTCTGAACATTACTAAAGTTATAAAACTATGAATTTCTTGGTGGTATCCTTAAAAGAAAAATAGTTTATGCAAATGTATTTAACTTTACAGATAATTATTCAAACTGTGGGAGGTACATTAGTGTGTTTTTAAAGACATTTTCCCTTTCTATCATTCTGGACCTTTTCATTTGACTCCATTAGAATTGATAGCTCTGTCCCATGCTAAAAAACAGCATCTAGCTTCCAATTTTAGTTTCCTTACTTGATTATATGACAGACCATGACCAGCAACTAAGTTTCAAAATGACATTAAGATAAAATTAGCACAATACTGAAGATTTCAAGTGTTTTTATCTCTGTTCAGTTCACAAGGCTGTGCTCTATTCAAATAAAAATAGAAAATAGGTAACAAAGAACAGCGGAAGCAGGACTATAGTCTTTTGGTGTCCGTTGAGTGCCTGAATAACCAATAACCAGTTTGATGTATTTCCTGCCTTTGCATAACTCAAAGGCAGTAGAGCTCTGTGTGATTATGCACAATCTTAGTGATGTAACATTTCAAATCAGTAAATTGATTCAGTACAAGCATGTTAACCCAAATGTGGTAAAACCAGTAAAATTGTTCTGTTGGATACAATGAACTGTGGTGTGAACCAGATTTGGCTGAGTATATGGAAAGAGAACCTGATAGACCCTATTGAATTAATGGACACTAATTAAAGTCTTGAGATTAGGAATATCTTCCCGTTCAATAGAGTTTGTTATCTTAGTTTTCAAAGCTCAGGATATTTTTCCTATTTCTAAAAGTAATAAGGATGCTCCTAGTGAAACATACTCACATAGCCTCAAAGCCAATTTATTTCAACAATTTTTCTTTGCCTTTTAACAACTTCTTAGTCATATATTCAGCATATTTCATGGCAGTACAAAAAGCCATCTTTTCTTTCTTGCTGTCATCTGTGTGCTCTTCATCTTATAAGCATTCAAAGAGCTCTCTGGATGGAATGTTAGGTGATCTTTATCCCCATTTCGTTCTATCAGTGAAAGAAAACAAACAGTGTTTTTAAAATGTAATTGAACTCTAAAAAAAAAAATAAATCTAATTACCCCAGGCAGTAAATGAGAATAGGCCAGTTAGGTTTTTGTTTGAATGCATTAATTTTTTTAGTATAAGTCTATTTCAGCTGCAGTCGGCTACAAAACAGATGAAGTTTTTAAGGCATAATTTTTTTATCTATTGTAATAAGTTTTCACTGTGTTGCAGGTCAAAATGAGTTCTGTAGTTTTAAATTAGTTTTTTTGGATATTAACAGCTTAATGTCTGTGGAATTTATATCAGGATCATATTTTTTTAAACTTTAAACATTTTTAAAGGCAATATAAAAAGCTGCTCAAATTATTAAAAATGAGTCTTTTTGCACTAACAGAGAAGCAACAGAATTAATGAGATATCAGACAATCAGAACATTTGCACAAGGTACAAAATATTCCAGAAAGCAGGTTGCATTCATTATGCTTTTCATCAGTAAGCACTGTTGGTTCTCTTCTGCATTTCAGTGCCAGCTGAGGTTCAATGCCAATACAAGGTCATCAGGGAATGAATGGATTCCAACCATTACTTTTACTTTATGAGCTATTGCTCATTTTACCACTTCAGCATTGGGAGAGATAAATTTTCTAATCCTGAAGTTATTTGAATTAGCTGCTTAGAACCTTTTTGTAAATTATAATACTGTAAAGCACCCAATTTTTACATTTTTTGTGCTAAGAACTTATTGAACAAAAACACTGTGTGCTGTACATGTGCCAAAGCAGCCCATGGGAGGTTTGAATATCTCTGAGTGGCTTGGTGCCAATGACATCTTGAGCTGACTGTGCTGTCTTAAAGTAACAATCTAGAATCAGTTTTAAGCTTAAAAAAATAAAATCTCTACTGTATACAGCTCTTGCTATTTATAAGCAGAATAAAGGGAAGACATTTGAATTCAGTGGGCTGTTAGGTATGAGATGATGAGATTGCCTGTTCAACTTTTCTGAGCTAACACAGAGAGGATGAAATGGTTTGATAAGGTCCAATTGCATACACTTAGAATGTGCCTTCTCTGGGAATAGTTCCATCTTCCCTGGGTGACTTTGTTTAGAAATAGGATTAATAGCCTTGCCCAGTAGAGAAAGCACATGGGGATTGTTGCTTATGAGGTATTATGTAGTTGAGAGTGATAATTTACTTGCTGAAAATAAAATTGGTATCATTGTAACTATGTTCATTTGCAGCCACTGTTTGCTCATAAGGCATCAATTAGGCTCAGTGGCACTGGTAATGAGTAAATACTGAAAGTTGTAAGTACAGGATTAACATTTCCAAGCAAAGGAAGAGAAAGTTTTTAAACTTGGATCATTACGACTTCAAGTGAAAAGTTATGGACAGCATCAAACTTTTGAAATAATTTCTGTGGAAAATCAATAAGGCTTTGAGCTATGCTGACCTCTCTGCAGTTGTCAACCAGTGATGATGCAAAAATCAAAGAAGATTTTTCTAAGGCATTTTTCTCTTCCAAATTCAAACTATATCTTGTGTATTTCTAGGGTGTTTTTGTTTTTACTCTAAAGCTGTGGAACTGTCCCATAGAGGCATGTACAGCTTAGCTTTGCTTTTCAATCTTGGAGTTACATGGCCTTCGATTGCATTGTCACAGGCTTACCCTCATGGAAATGTCATTTTGCATGCAGGGCAGGGTGTGCAGTCAGTGGCAGAGGCAAAGGGTGTGACAGACACATGTTAGGTACTGATTACCTGCATTGCTAATTACTAGAACTGCTATTGATCCCAGACAAAGGTACTTCTGGCAGATGGATGCAGCTCCAAGAGCCATCTCCCAGGTCTCTGCGATGGGCACCTGTCCAGGAGCACACATTGGCCGCTTGTTGCATTTGAGAGAGAGAGAGAAAAGCCCTCATTAGAGAGCTCAATGATTTCTCTAAAGGCAAATATGCACATTCTGAAACCAAGCAGCCCTGTGGAGGCACTGCAACAAAAAGAGCACAGTCTCTATGAAGGACAGTGCTGCTCATGGTAAATGCAAAGCACACTTTTGTTTTGGCATTCAGAAGCCATCAGGTTTTAAAAAACCCAAACAAACGAATGAAATTTAAAACATTACACCAGTAGAAATTTATCCTTGATTTCAGGTGCTGGATGATTGGTGTCTTTCAAACTTTTCTCTGTACCTTAAATGTAAGGATGAGAGCTTTTTCCTTAATTAAGGCTTAAAACTGAAGGACATAACTTCATTCTGGCTACCAGCATTTTCAAATGTGAAGGGAATAACTAAACTCCCTATGGAGTATGCATGGTCAGTCAGCACCAGACAACTAAAAGAAATTCTAGTGTGACATAGACAACTAAACTGTCAAAAGCACATTTTAATATTACAAGAACAGATTTAACACCCATTCCAACTCATGGGAGTCATAAAACAGGACTAAGACTATGACTTTGTTCTTGGAGAACAGCAGACTTCAGTTTTCTTTCAGTGGCTTCAGTAGAGTACTGAAAGAAAGGGATTAAATTCTGTAGTAAAATTAACAAGGGAGATTTACATGAAAAAAGATGAAAAAGAAGCATGTTAAATAGTTGTCAATAGATTATTTATTCAGTTTAGACTGACATTGATTCCTTGTACATCCTCTAGATTATAAAATAATGGAAACAACATCATGACTTGGAAAGAAATGACCATCAAATATGAAAATATAGATTATTCTGCCCTACACTGTCAGATTTTTGATTTGAGATTACATGAAAAGAATTAGAACAAACTGAGGAAAGTGAAGGGACATTGGCTGTTTTAACCTAATAAAAAAGCCTTCTATTTGTTTATTTTGTGTGAAGCCAAAGTAAGATTAGTCTTCAGATGGCAAGGGTTCTCCATGTCTTTCTGTAGAATTATCATTGCTAGTTTTTTCTTTCAAGTAAATTCAATCACAAAATGAAACTTGTGCATTGAAATTGTGCATTCTGGATCTCAATAAGCAGCAGTATATCCCCCTGAAACTTTAGGTACTTCCCCTCAGCATACCTTAGCAACTAGTTTACAGACTTTCCATTCAGCATTTTTTTTCCCACAGTCCACTTTTTTGTGTTTTGTTTTGCTCATGGTTTGTGCTTTTATAAGGATCTGCAAATATCAGTTGATAGCACAATACCTGAATACCTTCTACATTTTCTGTATCTAGCCTTAAACACCTTACTGTTGCACCTCCCTGAGTAACTCTTGCATACTTTAGTTCTTTCCAAGGTAAAACCCATCAATGTCAAATTAAAATGGGCTGCAGAATTTTGCTCTTTATTCTCTGTCAGGTATTTCTTGACAGCCTGGAATTTGTGCTAACCTCTGTTTGATCCTTGACACTCTTGACAACCTGAAACTGGAAGTTTGTTAAAGGGTGCCAACATATCTTGCATATTAACATCGATATTAAAGTGAGGTTTTAAAAAGAATTTTAATAGCATTTGGCACCAGATAACTTTGAAATGGTGACAACTGTATGCTATTATCATTGGATATATAGTTCTTGATTTTATCAGTTGATATATCAATTGGCAATGGTTCTTGATTTCTCTATGAAAAAAGCTGCTGGTTCAGTTATACCTGCACATTCTATTTCAGGAGCAGTTAATGAAATTACTTCTCAAGAGGATTTTTTTTGGCATATTCAGGTTGCATATACATTTTATTGGGCTACAGCTGAACACTATGAAATGTGATGGACAGAATGGTACAATTTCCACAGTATATATTTCAGTGTGAGGAAGAACTCTTGGCTAACACCTGTCTGCTGTGAACTGTCATGTTCTACACAGGAGAGGAAAATTTCCTCTTGTTTATCTGAGCTGGTTTCATCTTGTTCAGTGCACATTGAATCCAAAGGCCCACTGCTCCACCTACTTAATCTCAGGTATGTGATCAGGTCCCACTTCCTGGGTGCAAGGACAGTACAGAAAAATAAATACAAAAGGTAGTTTTCTATGAACACAGTATCACCTATTCCAGCCCTAGCAGCTGTGAGCAGCAGCACCATCCTCACTTGGCAAAGCACTCAGGCAGAGCCATGGGCTCCTGGGAGTCTGTTATCATGTTTGGAATGCTAACAGTTTAACTGCGGCCACTTTAAAAGTTTAAGAATCACTTCAGGTAAAAGACCATCCTATGATGCTGTTTTCTCTGGAGGGATCATCGTAGTCCTTGGGTTCTTGCAAAATTTGAACTTGCTGTCTTTTTCTCAGACAAATTACCAGTGATTACAACTGAGGAAAGACCTGCAAGCCATGACATGGTAATTATTCTAAGAGATAATTAGGAAGGAGAACAGAAAAGTATTACTGAAGAATGAAGACAGCTGCATTGTAACTTAAAGCAAAATTGATGAAACTCACATCCATAAAGGGGTGGTATTTTTGTGTGTTAGATATGGAAAATGTGGTCATCTCACCAAATATCCACCTTTTATTTTTTTACCCCAGGAGGTCACAGTCATGAGAATTTGAGTCAAGGGGTGTTTCTGAGAGCTTGTGCTTTTTTCAACCATTCCTTTTTTCCTGGATCAGAATGGGCTGTATCTCAAGGCTTTCTCTCTGAAGTTCTCCAATGTGTTACTGAAAGCATACATGATTGCTATCACAGTGTCCCTAGGGACTTCTATCAATGTTCATTGCCCTCATTAGAAAATGTGGCAAAATCCAATATAAATTCTCCTTGCTGTGCTTTAATTTCCTTATGACTACTCTGGACCTAATGGACACAGACAACAGCTTAGGGACTTTTTCCCTGTGCAGTAACAAATATGAGAAATCGGTCTTGTTTTCCTTCAATCTACTCCTTTATGCATGTAGTCCTTAAAAGAAGTGACCAATCCAAAGAGAAGTTAATTCAAAATGATGGGTGCTGTTGAGCCAGTTAACTCTAGGGCTTGATCCGATGCTGATTGAAGTGATAGGAAAGTGATCCTGAATCACAGGAACTGCATTTTTGCCACATCAAGTGCCAGTGCCCTCATTGCTGCTGCAGCCAGGTTTCTGGGCAGCGCAGAGCTGGCTGAGCTCTCAGATACATTAGCAGTGTGAGCTGCACCGTGTCCCAGCCCCTTGCCAGCTGGACGAGGGGACAGAACCATCACACCATCCAGGATACCCAGATGGTGTTCTTTACTTTTAATTCCCTGTGCTTTTGCTCTCTGCTTTCATGGCCATGTTTGCCATCTATTTATCTGTGTACGTAACATTAAATTTCATTCTTTTCTCCTCCCCTTTTATTTCCTCTGGTTGTTTTACATGGTGGCTTCTGTGGAATGCTGTAACTTAATTGCATGTTTAACATGCAAATTGAGGACAAGGCAAACTTAAAAGTTCTTCAGATTTGTTAAAAAGTCCTACAGTTTACTTTGGAGCTTGATAGCATCCATTAACGTTTTTAGTATCATTGCAAGCACCTATGCTTACACATAAAAATAAGAAAGCAATTTGAATACATAGAAAAATAGAAGGCAGTTAATATTCACCCCCTCATTCACTTGTGAATTGTATAATTCTATCTTAGAAGCTTTATATTGTAATATTAAGAGTAGTCATTCCAGATCAAAGGAGTGAAGCTGAAGCTATTTTGAAAATATTTAATACTTATTTTTAGTTTTTATTGATAATCTTATTTTGTAGTTGGGAGTGGCATTTTATTACATGCCCTTCTTTGCCCTTTTGTCTTCTGCATTTACCTTACTTCGGAGCACTTTATTTTAGCTTCCTTTTTTATGGTCTACAAAATTCAGAGTTAAGTTTTATGGGCACTGTAGGAAGCAGAAAGACAACAGCCTCTAAAGTTACCAGAAAGAAATTGCACCCTGTAAATGCATTTTACTGTTGGACTTTATCTCTAGATAATCATGGGCATTCAGGAAGTATGCACATCTATAAATACTCCATTTCTGATTTTCTGTTATTTGTATTTGCATTCAAAATCACTGGGCATCAGATTTTTCCATGCTGGCACAGCCTAGATTGACTTGGAACCTCCACCCAGAAGGAACGGGAACCCTCCATGCTGGCACACAGATAATGAAATGGTATGGCAGCAACATCACTTGCATAATTATGCTTCAGTTTATGCTGAAGTAAAAGCAGGCATTTCCAGATTCATTATTTCCCATGTCTCTGAGAAGTCTATTCCTTCCAAATTCTTTTTCTCTTAAGGAATTTATCTACAGTGTAATTAGGAACACAGAGAAACCGAACAATGAAAATATGTGCATATGCAGGGAGCAAAAATTCTTCATGAAGTGTGCAGCATGCAGACATTATATTTCTTCTTCCCCTCATGTGATCCAAATTGATGACTTTACTAGTGGAGTACATAAGTGTTTCTTTTAATTTATGATTAGAAACTGGAATTTAGAGTTAAGGGAGTAACTGGTTTACAGGTTTATCTTAAACTCTTTTTAATATCTAAGTCTTCCCAGATGTAGATATTAAATACAGTGTCCTTCAGTACCAATAGAAAATGTCACTTTTACTGTTTTTTCAGTTGTGAGATTTTGTCCAAGCTTATGGCAATCAAAAGAAAATTAAATCCTGTAAAAGGCTAGAAATGAAATACAGTAAATATTTCTTATTTTTTATTAAACCATTGGTAGATAATTTAAAATGTGCAGTCCTTTATTCAGGCTGCTAGAATGGTATTAAAGTCCTTAAAGCATTCAGATGGTGCAGTAATTGCACACATCTGAAGCCAAGACTGCAAAACTTCGATGAAAGCTGTGGCTTCGTTTCTGCTGTAGATGGATCATGTTCTTTGCTGCAGTGAATTAAAACAAAAAAACTTCGGTAATGTCTTTCTGTGTTATATAGAAATCTAGCACTCAGAGTCCAATGCGTCATGTCAGCAGCAGAGATAGTAAGTGAATTTATATTTGTGTCTGAATAACCATCCCTGTAAGTTTATAAATGGTTTTCCTTTCTAAGAGCTGCTAAGTATGCAGCAGTTGCCTGAGTTATATGGACTTCCTCATTAGGCTGATGAACTTCAAAGCAATTGGAGTTCCTTCCAAGTATGAAGGGAGGACACACAATGCATTTCAACTGTAGTTAAGGATTTAAAAAGTGTAATTTTTTAAAAAACATGTTCCAAATAGTTAATTTCTTTTTCAACTAAAAGAATGTATGATTTTTTTTCCCCAGCAAGTAATTCTTTCCCCTTGCCCTTTCTGATCTGCAAAATTAACTTTTACTTAAATGAAGGCCTTTACTGACCTTATGTGTACCAGATTTTCCTTTGTGGAGTTCAGGTTAGGTACATAATCTGTGAAGGAATTCTGGCCACATTTTACTGCAGACAAGTATTTAGCAGTATTTCCTCAGCCCTTTAATTTTCAGGTTTCTAGATTTTATTTTGTTGTAGTTTAACCATGGTCTGCCCAAGTCCCAGTGGTGTAATTTAGATTGGATATCTGTTTAGTTTTATTAGAGTCAACATGTGAAAGATTTTATATAGAAAGGCTCTTATTTTTCATTTTAACGAATCTCATTTTGGAGACAGATGATTTTATTGATTTTAGCATTAGGCAAAGAAAACGCAAATTCTAATTTGAGTCTGGACTCTAGGAATGAAGCCTAATTCTTTGGCAAAAGGTGAACTTAATGGACTTTAGTGCGGTTGTATCAAAGTTATTTCGAGTTTCAGTCCAAGTGCAGGACCCAGCAGAGTTACTTCCACATGGTAAAATCCTGCACTGTGGTGAAAATAATCTAGATTTTTTTTTTAATGACTAATAAGATGTGAGTGTAAGACTTTACAGACTGAATCAGTTCACTTTTTGAAATTTAGTGTCCCTTTTCTCATGTGTTAGAGCATGGAAAACAATACATAACAAGAAGATGAGAGAACCACAGTACAGAGCGTGCTTCTGACAGGGAGTCTTGTAGAAGGTTCATAAAATAACAGAGACTTCTAGCATGTATGTGTGGTTTTTCTTTCCATTTCTATATATTCAATGTGAGATTTGTGCTGAAGTTTAAAGGGTGGACACTGCCCTGCTCTGTGCGGGTAGCTGAAGTGCTCTGCCTTGAAACAGGGAGTGCTTGTGGGTGAGGATGGATCCCCCAGGTCAGCTGCACACACCTGGCTGCAGCTGGACCTGTGCAGGGCCCTGGGCTCTGAGGAGCTCTGTGTCCCTGAGGATCCATGACCTATTTACCAGCTCTAATGCTTTCCCAAGAGCTGTGGCACGTGTGTGGAGGCAGGAGGAGGCCTGCAAATAAATGTTACTGCATAGGGCTTGTTGTGTATCACAGTGAAAGCTGTTTCATTAGAGGGGTTGTATTCTTATGGGATTTTCAGGTACTAAAGGTATTAAACGTTCCTCTGTGTTTATGAATTATGCTTTTAAGTTCCTTATCTGGATTTACCACCAGAAAAAAACCCACATTTTCTGTAGGGTGTGACATGACATGACTTTTCATTTCTTGGGGTTAAGTGCTACTGTGCGATGTGATGCACTTGGACAGTACTTACCCTGTGTAAGAGGGGATCCTTATTCCAAGAAATTAAAATATAACAGGAATTGAAGTTTGAAAAAGCAGTTTTTGCAGGCTGCAGAAGCTGGCATTTTTTATTAATTCCTTTTTTTTACCCCCAAGAAGGGAGAAACAGGAAAAATGTATTTCATAAGTGTGCAT
Source organism: Bombycilla garrulus (assembly GCA_013400315.1). Lineage (NCBI taxonomy): Eukaryota > Metazoa > Chordata > Aves > Passeriformes > Bombycillidae > Bombycilla > Bombycilla garrulus. The sequence continues at coordinate 1,202,293 of VXBU01009663.1, read as the reverse complement.
GACCGCTTAAAATTTTGGCAGTGCCGCACAGGGCCTATTGTCCCTCAGGTAACGTAGTTTTCTTTCATATTGCCTATAGACATACTAAAAATGTAGCATTTTGCAAGAAGGCAGTGCAACACACAATAGATTATAATTTTGTGATAGAAGCCGCCATAGAAATCACTTGTTGTTATATAACATGACTTTACAGAGCTTAATGGAGTATCACCGTTATATATATATATAGGCACAATATTATGTCAGTGGCTTTAAGATTAGGGAGAAGTCATCCTCCATTGAAATTGGAGCTATTTTAATCAAAACACTATGGTTTTTATAAAAGGCAAGCCTTAGGTGTGCTTTTCAGAGACTTGGCATTTAGGTGAAGTACATGGGAGGACCAGCAGTGTACAAAGAAATAATTTTATTACTAGTTCTTCTTTTTCTCACTAATAATTTTTTTCTGTTGCTTGTGCTCCTGTTTCTGTGAACTGCTCCAGACTGAGCTTGCTGTTTATCACACAGCAAGCTGTAATCTGGAATAGCATGAGTATTATGCTTTTCATGGGTACAAAGCCAAGAAATAATCATTTCACAAAGTCTGCTAGAAAGAAGTGGATCATGAAGAGAAGATATGGATTGTCCAAATGGGGCAATGTGGGCATTGGTGGAGATGTTATTACTCAGATTTTCTGTGTGACACAGGTTTAGGCTGAATAGGTGGTTCATTATCACTTAAACAATTAGTGCTGCTATCCAGCATATAGGAAATCACTGAGGATTTATTTCTTGTGCTGGTCAAATTAATTGTCATTCCAAAGGAAAGATAAATAATTTTTGTAGTTCCACACTATGTGTTCTGCTCAAAAAGAAAGCTTAGTTGAGATATTCTTATCTTCACCTTCCAGCTATTCCTAAATTTCTCAAATCAAGAATCTTTTATTATTTTTATCTGATTTAATCTATCAGATAAAAGCAATAAAAGAATCAATGTCTGGAAAAATTCAGGTAGGAAATAGGGACCAAATTTCAACAGAAACTGTATGGACAACTTCCCAAAGTTCTGTATCACCTGAAATCTTTAGATCAAGGTGACATTTCTAAAGCAGACTTTACAGTTCATCCATAGATCTCTTTTGTTGAATTATGCTGTTGATTCAATAATACAATTACAGGGGATCTATTTGGTTTCAGAGAATCCTTTTTTTTTTCTTGTACTTATTTCCATTTGTGAGCAGAAACTAAAGTTGTTTGGGTCTTAATCTACACAAAGTTGCTTTAGCAATACTTTGGGATTTGTAGTTCTGGTGAGTGCCCATGATTTATGGAATAAACTAACAGAATGTGTTTTTTGTTACTGCTTTGATTAATGATTTTGACTAACCTGTTGTGACTGGAACTCCCTTTAACTCTTCTCTATTGAGAAGTCTGTTTTGCTGTTTTTAGTCCATGTTGCCCACATTCTCTCATTCTATCCCAAACAATATTGCATTATGAAACATAGAAGGGCTTAATTACATAAGTGTTTTTATGATGTTAACACAAGTTAGACTAAAATAATTTGCACATAGCAATGTTTTTACCCTGGTAATAATGGTTTTGAATTACTGCTGTAGGAGATATTCAAGCCTGAGGGATATGCCAAATATTCAGACTGACTAAAGAGAAACACAAGAAGTGTCTGAAACCCTACAGCTCTGCTAGTCCTGGTAATGGGAAGCCAGATTTTGCATAGAGGCAAAAAAACTGAGTGACTGACATACATTTTCTTTATGAATTCCTTGCAGTTTAAACTGTAGAAAAGTAAAGTGAAACCACAGAAGGTCTGTGATTGAAATCCTCCCGTGAATGTATTGCCACTTTGAAAATTCCTCCCTTCCATCTAACTCCGATTCTGATATGCACATGGTGGGAATCTTGAGTGTGTCTGTAGACACCAGGAAGGTGGCAGTGATGCAAGACTGGTGATGGGGGAAATTGGAATGAAATTCCTGGATCAGTACAGTTTCCCATTTTATTCAGGAAACGCTACAGTGGACAATTTTCACCTTTTTTTTTGTGTTAAGGGCTGGCTTTAATTAACAAATTTGGCAATTGTATAAACTGAAATGATGCACAGAAAGGAGACAACACCAATATTCTCAGTTCGTGGGAGCATTCTCTGTATTACTTGCAGAGTTGGAGCTCATTATGTTGTTTACCTCTGGAAATTATCCTTTATGTCTATCTTTTCCTCAAACGGCAGCTTCTCTATGACTGTGTTGACTGGAGTATTAAAATATGAAAAGGTAATCCTGTAACAGTTGAGTTTCAGTGGCTGTACAGAAAAAGGAGAAAAAAAATCCTACTATGCTCAGAGAAAAACCTAGACCCTATAATTAAGATAACATTTCATTTGACAACTGAACAGGAGCCAGACCTTCAGTCATTTTGGAGCTGGTATATTGCCACCAATTATTTTAAATCTGTTTAGTTGCCAGATATTGTTGCTCTTCTGCTGCCTGGCAGGGCACCAATGATGCTGATCTATGATCCAACCAAACAGGAAGAATAAATTAACAGCAGTGTAACTTGTACATTCTCAATCCACCAGAATTAACCACAAGTGCAAAAGACACTGTCTTAAGATAATGACTGCCTGCAGGGCAGACCACGTTTAAGATACTCTTTACTGAATAGAAATGTGGAAAGGCTCCATGAGAATGAGACTGAACTAATTGCCTCTCGTATTTTAAGAAAATGTTTTTAAAAGCTATAAATTCTGTGTTTTATTCACGCTACTAAGTGCAGACCTTGAGTTTGCTAATTCCGAGAGCAAGGTCTTCTGAGGAAATTCCCTATTTATTTTGAGTTTTTAAATATTGCTGCCATTTATTGTTGAACATCCAGATATAGCCCACTTGGAAAATGGTTTGGAGTACAAATCTCACAGATTTTTCTGCAGCTGAAGTAGTATTCTTGTAACTGTGCCTGACAACCTCTGGTGGTTCTTCAGTAAGCCTCTATATGGGGGTATCAATTTCTCGCTAGAAGTTCTTAGATTTGCTGATGTTAATGCTCAACCCTCTTTAAAAAAACTAAACAAACCTGAATCTCTTCCCTCTCAATTGTAAGTAAATCTCCAAAGAACTAACACCAAGGTGGTACTGGTGAGAGAGAGTAAAAGGGAGACTGAGAACTCTTCAAGTGATTTGGTGAATTTGTGTTGTATAGAACTTTCATTTCTACATACTCACACAACTTGTTTTTGTTGTCTATAGTTTAATTTGAAAGTGTTTGTTTTTTCTAATTGATAGAGGGTTGTAATACATAATCACAGAATCATAGACAGGCTTGAGTTGGAAGTAACCTTAAAGCTCAGCCTGTTCCAATCCCCTGCCCTGGGCAGGAGCACCTTCCACTGCGCCAGGGTGCTCCGAGCCCCCTCCAGCCTGGCCTTGGACACTTCCATGGATGGGGCAGCCACAGCTTCTCTGGGCTCTCTGTGCCAGGCCTCAGCACCCTCACAGGTCAGTGGTTCCCAGGGTCCTCCTTTCTCCCTTTTTAAAAATGACAGCAGTGTTTCCCCTTGTCCACTCTCCTGGCACTGCACTGTACTGCCATGGCTTGGCTGCTCCTTGTTTCCCTGCCTGGGGATTTGCTTCTTTCCCTCTAGTTTAGGTCAGTGTCAAACATTTCTTGTAATGGTTTTCATACTGAGTTCATTGTCCATTGCTCTTTCTTTGTTCCTATGTGCCTCATAAGCAGTGAGCTGGTTGATTCTTTTCATTACTGTGAATCATAAATACAAAAGCCTTAACATAAGCACATTTTATTCTAATTTGTGATGTTGTTTTCTAAAAAAAATTGAAATGCAGATTTTTAAGGGTTGTAACAGTAAAAGCAGATGCAAATCTTATCTTCAGAGTTCTAAAGGGAGCCCTATGTAGGAGCCTAATTGAATTTCATGTAAAAGGACAATGTTTTGTCTCTTTCATTTAAATGGAAGGGTTTGGTATTCCCAGAAGAAAATATTTCACTATTGCTTTTACCTTTGCTGTTAAATAGCTCATCTCATCTAGGTTTTGTGTATTTAGATAGTGTACTCTGATTTTTATTTATTTTTTTCCACTGGCTTTGGACTCAGAGTGATTATTTTTGATAAGAAATGTCCTTTAAAAGAAAAACTGCAAGTAGTGTATCTGAAAACTTTATTTTTATATGTATGAATTATAATCTTTTTACTGATGGCTGATGAGAAGGTTGAGGTTGGTTTCACTGTGACTAAAACAGAGGTAAATCATGTGCAGGAAGACTTGTTGCTTCAGTGTATGATCGTGTTGTCCTTCCCTGCATCCTTATTTAGAATGGCACTGCCTTTCAAGCTAAATACATAAAGAAGCACTAACAAGTTTTCACAGCTCTGCTTTAGGGTACTTCAAGGTTTATTTATATGTTATATCTCAAAATCTTGCATCTGAAGCTGGAGTCCTGCCATCTGTGGTTAACTGTGCATTAAGGGGATTGCTGCCAGTACAAGCGTACAAGATGACAAGTATGATCAGCTGGAAATTATCTGCTAGGAATAAGATAAAGGCACATCTAGGATATAGCTAGAGCCTTGGATTAGTGGAGGGTGTTAATTTTCTGTGACACATATGGTTGCTCTTCAATACTTCCCTTCTTTTAACCCTCTGTAGCTCTCAAAGGATGTATTCCCACATCCCCTTTCCCCAGCCACATAATTGCCAAAGAAATGAAGCTCTTTCCTATTTTAAAGAGTTAGTGCACTGATTAAGCACTGAAAAAAATATCCTCTAGCACTGGAAATATCCTGGTATGCAGAGAAGGTAAAGAATACGGTTCTACATAATCCTGAAGGTCAGCAGCACCTGCATTTAAATCAAGGAGGTTGTGGCTGAACGACACTGTAAGGACTAGAGTTGACAAAGGTGCCAACACGTTGGCAGTCTGTAAGTGGCTGCCAACAGACAATTGTCTAATACAATTTTGTGTAAAAAGCACATTTTTTATTTATTTTTTTTAATGAAGAGTCTGGTATGCCCAGAGAAAGTATTTCATTATGCCTTTGACCCTTGTAGTCAAATAACTTGTCTCCTCTAGTTTTGTGTGGTTAGACAGTGTACTCTGATATTTTTAACTCTACAAGGACATACAGGCCTCTCCTTTCAACAAGACTTGCAGGGCATGGTGCCACCGTAACATCTGCCTGGAACATGGATCATGATTTGTGTCTGAGCTGTTTGGTGTGAAATTCTGGTGTGATTCTGATGGCTAATGAAGTTGCCAAAGGCAGTGGGATTGGGCATTTGCCAGTGGAGGTCACAGCACTTCACTGGTGGCACATTTGCAACACCTTGGTGTGAATATATGGACCAGGATGGAATATGTTTGCTTTATATTCCTGTTCAAAATGTGAAGTGCAGAAATGCTTAAAAATATTTAAATTCTGTGTATTCTCCACCACATGGTAACTATTTCTATGGCTTTTATTTTTTTGGTTTTTTTTGTGTGTGTTTTTTAGTGTTTTCAGCAAAATCTCTCTTGTTGCTGGTGGAAATATCCTAAGTTAATAAACTTAATAAAGGAAACAGGAAATGAAAAGGCCACTAGGCTGATCTGATAAAAGTTTAAACATTACAAGTAGTTACCTATCTTGGCCATATGAATTTTATGCTTAAATAAAACCTCAGTATACAAGTATGGCACTTAATTCTATGTAGTCACAAAATCAGGTGACCAGAGAAATCAAACAAAACCATGATTTATAGCTTCTACTGGTGTTGGTGGTATTTTAGTATACATTCATTGTTTCTTGATTTCTTCCTTGCAGGTGATAGAAATTGGCTGGTGGAAAACAATAAGGTAGAAATACTCTGATAGCTTTGAAGAAAAATAAATCTCTGTTGAGCAATGGAAACTGTAGCATAGAAGAATGAACAGTTCAAAGAAGTTCTGCACATTGAAATTAACTATAGCAACACATCCAACATCTAAGTAGTGGCACTGATGGAGAACTGTAAACGTACATACCGGGAAAGGAAAAAAATTTTGAGCTTAAACCGAGCCATTTGTATTTGAACCAAAATTACTAACGTTTTCTGTGTGGGAGGGATATGGAAAAAGATGTCTTAATTTTGCTTGCAGATTAATTTTTCAATTGAGAAAGGGCAAGTTTCATTAGAAATTATCTCCCTGTATTTATGAAGATGAGGTGAAGGAAAAGGCAATATCTGATTGACATTCATTTGGGTTTGCTTTTTGTGTATGTGCAGCAATCATTTAAGCAGAGTTCTGGGAATGTGTATGGAGAATATATTAGTTTGTGAGTCCCTCGCTTTGAATTACTGTATGACCTCATCTTTACTTTTCCTGCTCTGCTGCAAAGGATATTGAACTTCTGAGGATTTCTCCCCCCACACCCCCAAATTTACATGTCAATAAACTGGTATTATAGACAGAGGAAGAATGAAGGAACACAGAAGTTAATTAATCTTAAGATTACACAGGGCTGAAATGTAATTTTAGAAAGTGCTCTGAGTTTCCTGGGTAATTCTATTATCCCGGGAAGAACAAAGAAACCCCCGTACTTTGTGCTTTAACATTTCATATCAGTGAGGAATAAGTTGTTTCCTGTCTTTGAGGAGCCAAATCCCAGCCATGCACTTGAGCTGGCTCCTGGCAGAGAGCTGTGCTGCCTCTCTCCCCTCCTGCCTGCTCTTAGTGACAAGGCACAGAGCAGCAGGACTTGTTCCCTTCCTGCAGTGGGCACCCCAGGGGTGAACACTTGTGCTGAGCCAGAAGAGAGGCTGACATGCTCTGGGATGTTTTCTCTGGCCCTTGTTGTGTTCCTGATGTGCCACGGGGGATGTGTGGTTTGTCCCCAAAGACGAGGACCGTGGTGGGCACTGCAAACGCCTCCTCTTTCACATTCCAGACAGTGGAATTTATTTCCTTACCTTTGTGAACAAATATTTACTGTATTAATCACAGTGCATTCTATCATTGCTGCTTACAGAGGAGCTTCTCTAAGGGATGATTGAGAATAGAATCTTAATTTGTGCTGCCTCCCAGGTGCCTGCAGGAGGGACTGGACTCCAGGATTCAGTTTCTTAAACTTGCATGGTAGAAAATGGGAAGTTGCATATTTCCTCCCTAGGAACAGAATGTGGGAAGCACCAAATATAATTGCTTGCTTTAAGAGGTACAGGCCTATCATGTCCATGGCAGTGGTCTATTGGTAGCAACTTATGTAAAAGGGATGCAAGGAATATAAGGTTTATTTACATGTTATATCTCAGCAATATTGGTGGAAAAAGCTCTACTTTTTATGTGTAATAAAGGATGCCTCCTACCAAAAACAGAAGCTTGTGAAGAGCCTTCTGTTGTTGATGGTGAACAGGGGAAGAAACGAAGAATTTTTGCCAACTTTTTAGAAGCAAGCACACTAATGATAAACTATGACCATTTCTTTTTTTGGAACTGCATCTTTTAAACGAAGAAATATAACCAAAAGCATAGGATTGTCATAGGGGAGGAGGTGTTTTCTTTTAGCTGAGAACTCCTATTTCCAAGGCTGTACATCAAGGGAGTTCTCACTTCAAAGCTGTCTACACCAAGGAATTGTAACTTCTAATGAAACTGGTAGTTAAACCCTCAGCTATCACGTTATCAGAAAGTTGCTGTAATCGCGCCTGCAACTATTGCACATCCTGTTTGGTTTATTCCATTTTTGATCTTACCACCTGCTGGACCAGCACAGCTTTGTCCACCCTGGCTAAGATTTTTTTAAATTAACCAATATACCAACAAAACTACATTAACAGTCGCTCATTATCTTTACATGATCATCATTTAGGCTCAATAAGAAAGGACATGAATAGTAACTGATCATCTACTCAGGAAAAGCAAGTCTCACACAAGAGAAAGAGATCAAGGCTATGTTTCTAGATAAAAATAATTATTGTCTTTTAAATATTGCAATTAATTATGAGATATGCTGCCTATGCTGCAAATTTCCCTGTACTGCACTTAAATTGCATAAAAATGTGAAATGTTATTGTTTTCTAGGTTTCAAAACCGATTTTAAAATTATTATATGTTCTGAGCTTGGTGGAAATTGGGTCTGAATATACAAATTTTGAATATCTATCATATTGCTGCTTGTATTTCTTAATGAAGTGTTGTATTGGTTTAGTTTATTGTATCCAATAATATCCGAGAGTGGGAAGAAACTTATGTGGGTTTCCTAGTAAGAAATAAGAGGAAAAAGACTAAGTAATCCCAATTATCCGAAGATTTTATTAGTTTATGTCATTACTTATTAAGGAAAAGGAAAAAAAAAGAAAAAAAACCTAGCTGTATCTCTTTGGAATAAGTTATAAGGCTTCTCTAATCAACTCTTACAGAATGTTCTTCTAACTGATTTTCACCACAAGACGAGATTTGTCCTGTTGAGGAAAAGAAAGCTTAGATTAAATTTTTGAATACTGACTTCCAAATAGATTAACATATATATTTAAAGTATTTGTTATCTTGAGGAAAGTAAGTTAGTGTTCTGTTAGAGTCACATTGTGAGTCAGTAGCAGTAGAACAGCAGCCAGATAGTATTTTAATTGCAGTTATTTGCATTAATCTTCCAAGCACTGAATTTACTATATTCCCAGAGAGTTTGAGATGCTTCTGTTTTCCTTTTTTTTCCCATGTTTTCATCCTCAATAAAATGCATTTATTTGAGTCTTCATAAAGAAAAAAAAAAGAAACAAACAAATCAGCAACTGGAACCCAAAAAAACAAACCCTTGGGAATGGTTTTGCAGAGCTTTAGTATTGCATTGGTAGACTTTATGTAAATCAGGTTACCATTACTGGATTAACATAAAAATGCACACAGTCCTCCAGGGTAAAGTGCATTATGAACACATCTGCCACCAGAGACAGACAGTAGGCACAGAAAGGGGTTTGGCTTATGGAGTTACTGAAGTTTAGCAGAGCCCTACCAGCTGAATTCAATGGGATATTTTTCACTCCTTTTGCCTTTAGGAATAGGAGTTTCTCACAGCCATAAGCACCAGCCTGCTCTTTACTGGACTGCCTGTTAAGGGAGGTCATGGTGCCAGATTTGAACTCAGGCAGGGGCTCAATCTATTCCCAGCTAGGAGGAAGATTTCTTTTTTAGGATTCTGGCAAAGGGCTGCAAAGGTGATTTAGGGATGGGAGCACCTCCCATGTGCAGAAAGGCTTAGACAGCTGGGACTGTTTATCCTGGTGCAGAAACCAGTCTTGAAACAGAGGGATTTCTTGAATATATGAGAATATCTGAAGGGGAGATATATCGGAAATGGAGCAGACTCTTTTCAGTGGTGTCTAGTGACAGAGCAAAAAGCAATGGGCAGAAACTGAAACACAGGAATATAAAGAATTCGTGTTTTGTTTTATTTTTTTTTTTGTATTGGAGGTGACTGAATACTGAAGACTACTTTGAGCCATATGTTTCAAGTGAGGGTAAAGCACCTTACCATTAAAGCATTGGGACACATGGCCACTAGCAACCTTTTTGCTGCTCCTGTGTTCCCATTATTCAGGGAATTCTGTTTTGATGCTGTGAATTATTCAGTGCATAGATGAGATTATCCGGCCTGAGTCAGGAACCATGTAGTCAGTTAATCACAGGGGGGCTGCAGCTTCATCTGCCACTGACAAATAGATCTCTTGGCAGGGATGAGCAGACTGTGGAGAGAGCTGTGTTCATGTATCAACACTGCGAGATCTGTGTAAGATTTCCCTAATTCAAATAATGGGGAACAGATACATGGATGTTGCAGCTTTTAATAGCATTCACTGGATCCAGAGGTGTGTGTTTCATTTAGATTTGGATTGGAACACTTGCTGTTACTCACAGTAGGTCTGGTCCCTGACATTGAAAATGTATTAAAAAAAAGCAGCTTCTCAACGGTTTGGCAATTTGATCTGATAATACCTGTTCTCTGTACAAGAACCTGAGAAATGAGTTAGAAATTTGAGACCTAGTCAGTGCATAGTTAGAACAGGAATTGTTTACATTACATAGGAACACATTTAGTCAAGTAAATGGATTTCTTTAGGAGGGCATGTCATCTGTTTCCCTATAAAATTAATTTTATTTTGAAAAAAAAAACTTCTGCTATTTGTCCATAAGTATGTATTATTTCAGAAACAGATTAAAGGGAATCAGTTCATTGACTGTAAACACCTCATTTATTTGAAGTAATTATGCGAAAATTTTATTCCAGGAAGAATATTTGATATCAAATGAGTCAGTAGTATGTCCTAATGCTTCTGTATAAATGAGGCTTTGTCTCAGTAAATTAAAGCCTGTAAAACCATAATCTCAATAAACTTCACAAATTACTTTGCTCATGACTGTTAAACTGGAAGAGTTATCCACTCTGGAGGGAAATAATTGTTTTCATACTTGTTTATTTCTGACTATCACAGTAATTGTAAGGCATTCTCTTTGATGCAATCCCTTATACAGTTGTACATAAAAAGCGATATGAGCCATTTTGTGTTTTAATTGAATAACTTTGGAAACCAGATTTTCAATCTCCCAGTACTGTTAAATTAATTCACTTGGAACTGTTCATATAATTTCTAGAAGAAAATGAAGAGTAGAGTGGGTTTGTTCTTGTTTTTGAATGTTATTCCTTGCTAAACAGTGTTCTCAACTATTCCTGAATGGGAACTTACTCTGTGCCTGGCCTGTTTAAATAAATGAGCTGCCATGTCCATTCAGCAAATCATCCATGCATTAATGTAATATTAAGTTTATTAACAGGTCTTTTAGAAGACCATGATATAGTGCAACTTTCATTCTTTTTAATTATGGGAGGCAGAGTACTGAAAAGGAGATCTGAATCATGATTTGGTGGCTTTTGCCTTCTATTCCTCCCCAGAACTTTCTACTTCTGTATTACTTTAACTTATTCTCTACATCTGGATTGCAAAACCAGCTAGAAACTCTTCTCTTGTAACAGCTCATGGAGATTTTAAGGAGTCAGTTTTGGAATGACATCACACTGTTTACAGTTTCAGTGTAGTAGCTTCATGAAGAGAAAAACAACAACCATCTCATCCAGGCTTTTACCACTGCAGCCTCATTCTACAAATTACTGCATGTTTGCTAGTCCTTTGTCTTATTTTGTAATGGATCTTAAAAGTGAAGGAAGGTGAGATAATCACTGGTACCTCACCTATCACAGGGTCCTTGGGCTGAAAATCGCCTTTCAGTGGTGGGTCACTGCGCTCTTGGATGGAGAGGCTTTCAATTGTAATGGCAGTTAATTATTAATCAGGCTGTGAGAGAATTGCCAGAGTAAATTTCTAAAATACCCTGGGCTGTGATTGAACACTTTCAAATATCTAATATTTCTGGGTGCAAGGGGTCATTAATTCTCCATTTACAGAATAAGTGGACTGCTCAGGGCTGTGGAAAGTTCAGAAGCTATCTGTGATGAGACATGATTTCAGGTTTTACCTCCGTTTGTCTTGCAGGGTCAAGGGTTTGGTGTGTAGAGACACTGAAGATTCTTTGAGCTACTGGTTGATGTCCAAAAAGTGACACCCATTGGAGTAGGTGATTTTGCATTAAATTCCCTGGATATGTGAAATAAAGCATTGATCAGTGACAAGTGGGAGGGTGTGCAGCCACAGTCTGTAAAGGGAGGAGCAGTCTTGTGCTTATTTAGTTTTTCATGTGATTCAGACATATGAGATGACAATCTTGAGGAATTTTAAATAGCTAGATAGTATTTTAAGACCAAATTAGAACATTTTGCAAAGTTACTATGTCTTGTTATGGTGTTGTGCTGAACTTGTCTTCTCTTTCTGATTCTTTAAATCTGGAGTTACCGGGTAAATATACACATAAACTGTTGGAAATTAATGTTTTATTCTTTTTATTAAAAATATGATATAAAAAATTGTAAATTAAAAAAAAAAACCTAAAAACCTAATTAAAAATGATATTTGTTTTTAATTTCTCTTTTATACTGTCTTCAAAACCTAGCCCAGAATTCGATAAAATACATAACCTGAGCTTTTGGAAGTATTATCTAATTAAAAATGCAGGTAATGAATTGAGAGAGGAGGTTTAATTATGAATATAGACTGGAACTAAACTTGAAACAACTAAAGCAGATATGATAAAATGTTGCATGAACTTATTATTCAGCTTCCAGCTGTCACAAAGAAGTTGTATTCGTGCTGGTTAAAAACCTTCTGTGTGACTATGGATTTGATATAAAAATGATTTAGCGTCTGTGGGTTTATTCTGCATCTCTTTTGTGCTGAGCTCTTTTACTGGCTCAGATCAACTTTATCTATTGACTTTTGCTTTGCTCCAGCTATCTTTTAAAGTAATTAGGTATTTTTTCGACACTTCAATCTATTAGCTTCCTTACTCTGAGAATTTTTATGGATTGTGGTCTGCTTTACAACTTTGAGAGTTGCCTTAAAAACAAAATGTTCTATATAAAGGTGCTAGGAATGAGAAACAGCAGGCATGGTCTCTAAACAAGTTTGGCAATGCAGGGTTGCATGCAAGCCTGAGACTTCAAGATTTTGGCATCATTTGAGAGTCAAAAAGCTAAAGGCACAGGAACTCCATTGTTACCGTGTTTTATTCTAAAGTGGTGTTTGCCTTCACAAGAAAGAGTCAATTGAAAGGCTGCAACCATGTTATTTGTTTTAAAAATCTCTACTTTATCATAATAATATTTATATAATTCTATATAAATAATTTAAGGCCAAGCTGCATATGGGTGATTTCTCTTTTGATAAAGAATAAGGCACCACAAAAGAGATATGGGAACTGAAACAGTTCTTATTTTTCATTTCTTAAGCACCTGAACTGGTTTATTGCCATCTCATGGAAACATGGTCCCAGGCTGAGTGCTCCTTATCTCCTGCATTTCCCAGTCAGGCAGGGCAGCTGCCTGCTCCATTGGCAATTTGTGTGTGGGGTTTCCAAACCTGGAATAAATTACACCACAGCTGTGGTACTCCAGAGCACAGACCAAGCTTAAAATTTATCAGTAAACTGTTGACCAAGTTTTAATTTTTGTCCAATTACTTTGGATGTAGCTAATTAAAAAACGCCAAACCTTCCAGCAAGCTGTATCTTTTCATATAGCTCCTGTCTGTCTCCAAACTTGAGAAAGTTTGGGAGTTTTTAAAATAGATTTTGGCATTTAGATAATTTTTCCATACCAACTATGCTGGTGATAAACTGTATTTATTTGGTTCTTTTCACTATGAAATTCTTGTTTGTAGTCTACCAAGAGCAGTGGCAAACTACTAACCAAGGGACAGATTGTTTTTTAGTGTTAAAGAGTGTGGTTGGACGCCCACTTTGCATTTATAGCCAATGAAAAAAAGACGAACAGTTCTCACTTATATCATATTTTTAAAATATTCATTAGAAGAAATGAGACAGAGGCTTCCATATTCTCCTAAATTTTGAAAGTATGACTTAAATGGTCCATTTAATTAGATGGTACTTTGCCCCCTTACACTCTTTAAATCTTGTCCTTTATATTTATGACAGGTACAGACATATTTATGGCATTTAATTATAGGCAAAGAGACCAATTCCTGCCATAGTCATAATATCACAGAACAGCTGATGTGGAAATTAATGCTAATGAGAGATACTTAGTTTCTTGTTACTTTATTAGTAAAGGAATATATTACTTCAAAGATTGTTCTGCACTTGAGAAATATTCAGTGCAAAATGCTGAAGCAGTCATGACATTCAAGTGAGAATGTGAAGATTTATCTTGGCATATGGTGATAGAAAGAAGGCGATATGTTTTGACAAGTATCGTAATTTGACAGTTAAAATAAATACACAGTCAAACAAAAATGGGATGGTTGATGAAAACTACATGCTGAGTACTTTTCCTACAGTTTCTCTGTTTGAATAACACAGAAGCTTTTATGACGTTGGTAATCTGGAGCACCTGTGGACTCTGAGTGAGAACCAATGGCCTTGTATCTCAAATTACACCATTGCAGATTTTGGATTTAATTTCCAGAAACAATGCTGCAGCACTCTGCAGTGGAACTTACCAATGTGAGTATTACTCACAGATGAATCATGAGGGTTATCACAAATGACTAAACAGAGAGAACCACAGGGAGATCTTCCAGGTCCAAGAACAAACAAATGTGTTTGGTCCTTTCTTTTTTGTTCCTTCGGTTGCTGGCAAAGCAGGAAGGGTCCACAGGAAGCTTGAAAGCACTCAGACCTTCCAATGAAGTCAATTCTATACTGAAAAGTGCTGGAAAGTGTCTCATAGGGGTCAAATAACCGTGCCACTCAAGTATTTTCATGAGGATCCAACACTAGAAGTTAGCTAGAAGCGCTGGCTGTGGCGGGGAGCGCCGCCTGTCCCAGGAGAGCTGGGGCTCAGCGGCAGCCAGGGCAGGGCTGCTGGGCCCAGGCTGCACCAGGCAGAGACCGAGCTTGGTACCTGCCTGGATGCCCCTCTGCTCAGCTCTCTGTACCAGTTCTGCACTCCAGGAGCTTCATGGAGAACCATCTTTGATATGGGGACATGATTATTAAATGGTACCGATTATTTCTTAGCTTTATCTAATGTGTTGATTTATTCAAGCTGATGATCTGACTCATAACATCTGCTTTGTTCATCACTGTTATTTCCTTGCATTAGTACTCCTATTTGTTCTGTCAAAAAAATTTGGAGTAGTTTGAAAGGAAACATAGAAAGACAGACTTTTGTTAGATGCAGCATTTTTTTTCCTTAGAGAAATTAGTTACTGGTCTATACAGTTGCCAGCTGCTACTATACTTTGATGGATACTCTGCTTTTCTGCCAGGAAAGGGATCTGAATGCATAAAACAATATATCAAACACAGCAAAATACAGCTTCCTTTTATTTAGCTTATTGTTGTTGTATAGTTCTTACCAGCACACAGGTATTTACGTCCTAAATCTGCATTATTAAAGAAATGAGATACTTATAAATCTGCTACTCTCAAATTTAGATTTGACCTAAGGCTTGTCTCATTTTCTGTTACCAAATATACCTAGGCTTCACTATATTATGAAAGTTTCAGGGGACTTCTCTGTCAGTAGCTGCACCTCACTGCCCAGTATATGTCAGCATATTTTTTCATTATATTAGGTAATAATCTAGAAACTGAAATAATCATGGCTATGCCATTTTCCTGACCTGGGTCTGACCTATTTAGTTTATTTTTGTGAGGGAGCTCTTCCATAACTTTGATCATTCTTTCCTTTTTTTTAAACTTTTTTTTTTATTTTTTAGTTTTCTTCTGACATTTCCCTTTACTAAAGGAAGGAAGAGGGTTAGAACCACCTGTACTCTATAGGTAGTGAGCTTATTTATATGAGTTTATATTTATATGAGTTTATTGAGTTTTGTGATAATGGTTTTGTTACTGACTTCAGTGGCATCACTGTGTCTGAGAAGCCCTAAAGATGGAGTTTCCTGGAGATTTGAAAATTAATCTTGAGAGTTTTCCCCTCCTCAAATATTGTCCCTCCAGAAAAATTGGAATAGCTGTAGTTTTCCATTAAATAAAAGATGTTAAAAGTCTCTAAAAAATAAATATGACAAGGGTGCCAGAGCTTAGCAGTGCTTACTGCTAGTGAGTATCAGTACTTTAGGATCTCAGGCTGCCCAATTTTTCTTTTCTTAATTACTGGTCAATGAAGGCCATGTTCTTGAACTAAAATGTAGGGGGGAAATTATGACTTGGAAAGTGTCTGACTTTTCCAAATTCTCCAGTTTTCCTAGCTAGAATAGATGAAATTACTGCAACAATCAAGTTTACTGCTTTGAAAGTAATTTAACCTTATGTTTTTGTCAAAGAGTCTTTAAGAAATCTGGTCAGATCAGCACTGATACAGCACAAGTTTAGAGCTGTGCAGAATATTTCAATTCATTGTATGAAATGCATGTACATATTAATTTTTAAAAGTGTGCATTATCATTTTGTGTACATGAGGCTTCTGCATTACATAAAAAAAATTCTGAGCATGACTGTTCCATTTGTATAATGTGTATAAAGAAGGCTCACTTTAAGAAGAAGGCTCACTTTATTAATGCCGATGCAATATTTGGCTAGACTCATTGCAGTAATTTCTATTTGGTAATGTATTTATAATCTTAGAACAAAACCACAAAACCAACCAAACTAAACAAACAAAAACCCCCCAAAAACCCCAACAAAACAAAACCATAAACAAACCCCCAAAAAATCCAGACCAAAATAACACAGAGCCAGAATCAATCAGCCTAAAATTCGCATCCTATTTTCTGTGAGGTGGAGTGCTTACCACTGCTGGTGACATGCCTGTAACATGTGGCCTAAGGAAAGCCAGTAAGCTCGTGTGCTTGCTCTGTCCAGCTACTTTTGAGGCTGAGAATTGCTTTTTTCTTCAATTTGCCTCCCATTTCTGCAGCCCAGTGCTGTGCCATGGTTCAGCTTGCAAACAGCCTTGGGCTTTGCCTGCATTTCCTTTGTTGTATCTGGTTCTTCTTGAAACAGGTCTGCAGCCGAACATCTGCAAGCAGCTCGTTTGTTTGCTTGTGGAAAGTGAGCAGAGCTGAGACTCCTCACGCTATGAGCAGAGCAAACAGTTTTCTGAGTGCATCTTTCTTGTAGCTATAAATATACACATACCTTTACAGGCACTTTTTCCAGTGAGGTATATTTAGGTCCATGTGAAAGCAGGTGGCTTTTCTGAGCAAGCAGGAAAGACAAAAGCCTGTTGGAGGGAGAAACAGCGACAGTGCCTTGATGCTTTAAGTGTACAAGGTAAGCATCTCCTTGTCAGTATGCAGGTATACAGAACACTGAGCGAAAACACAGATATTCTCCAGGTGTGTCACAAAAACAACTGTGGGAACTCAAGAAAATGAATTGTCTCCTTCCAATGGGAGCCAGCCTGCTACGTCTGTGTTTGGGTCTGTTTTTCATAAGCTTCTAACTTGAGACCTCTAAAAAAAATGGAACAGCGAGGTTCTGAAAACACAGCTTTCTTTAAGCTGTGCCTTTCCAGCATTGTCCCTTCAGGTGTTCTGCTGTTTGTGAACCCTCCTGTCCTTCCAGCAGGAAGACGGTGCTGGCTGTCCACGACACAGGACGAGACTCTGTTTGACAGATAATCACAAGAATAAAGCAGGTTGTCTCTCAAGGCCCCTCTCTGCCATTTGTTCCTTCTGTGATAACAGGAGGAGGGTCAGCCCTGAACTTGGCTTTCACCTTTGTGCAGTGTGACACTGTGATTCTGATGGGATAACATGGTCTGTCAGCACAAAATCCTCTGTGTGTGCAGCATCCCTGGTCTGTGCATAGTGGGCTGGACAGGAGAGAATTATTGTGCTTGGGCCAGGTACAGAAAGAGGAATTGAGACAATTAGTGAGGCTCTTGATGGTGCTTTGTAGATTGTATGTGGACCACAGGTTGCTCACTGAAGATCTCTTCTAATTTATGAGATCTTAAATTGCAGTTTCTGAATAATTAAGCGAAAGGATGAGACATTGCGGAATAACAGTGGCTTTAGGTCATAGAAGACAGGGTGTGTTATCTCACTTTAGTGGGAAACCAACAAAAGTATATCCTGCAGACATGAGAGAAAACTGATTGCTTTGCTTTGAGGGAGGAGATAAAACACCTTTACAGGGCTGAAGCTGGAGGACAGAATAAGAGCCTAAATCCTGGAGTGGAGGTCTTGGTAATAGAAATAGAGTGGAGTCTCTTTCTGGAGACTCTGTCCTTTTACGCTGGAGAGCCTGTTCATCTTGTGGTCTCCTTGAGTCAGCCTTGAGCTGCAGCTTCCCAACAGCAGATTCCTGCTGGCCTGTGCTCTGTGGACAAAGTCAGTGCCTTCTCTTTGATACACAGATGCTGCTCCTCAGGGCACAGCAGGTGAGTCTGGATGGTAATATTTAACTGACTCTTTTATTCCTATGGATGGTTTAACTGCATGTTGCTTAGAAACAGGACCTGTGTGTGGGAGGAAGTGCATTCTGGTAGGAACTCAAAAGTTGGTCTCCTTTCAGAACACAATTAAAGAAAAATGTGCTTTTGACCATTTAGGGAACTTCCTCATAAACTCTTCACTGAATGTTTAGTGCAGAGTTTTGGTCATGCTCACAGCTTGATTTGTGTTCTTAAGGAAGAACTGCAGATCAAACACTTTATAATTCATATAATCCAGATAATTTTGAAAATTATTTTCTGATTGAATGACACCCAGGCCAGATATTTTCTTCTAGTATTTGCAATATCTTTTGCTTATGTCTCTTTTGTTACATCAGCAAAGTTTCCCTTGCTGTGAATCCTGAATGTCAGGTCTCCATTGCATTGCTTAGGCAGGGTAGAGGCCAAGCTTGTTTCTACAATCCTGAATCCACTGTACAGAAAATGTCCTTATCTTATAGCAAGCTGAAATTGTATATCTAATGATGGAAGTGAACTTTGTGGGACTTCGACTTTGCAGACACTTCACCCAGCTATGCAAATGAAAGCAGCATTCTTAACTAGATCCATTTAGATAATAAAGGTTTTTGAGAGTCTGCTGAGCAAATACCATGTGCTCAGAATAAGGCTTGAAACCTGTTAATAGGCTGCCCAAACACTGGGGTTTCAGACTTGTTATATGGATCACTCTTATTCTTAATATCTTAAACCACAAAAAAATAGATCTGTAATAGGGGAGCTAAAGCCGTAGGACTAAAAGGTGTGCCCCTGGCCTACTCCAAAAATGCAATTGCCATTGAGCTCAGCTGTGCAGATCCGGTTTAGACAAAATAATCTGCTGAAATCTGACAGTTTGATTTATGCAGGGAGCCAGCTTGGAGTGAAGCAGCAGCATGACTCTTGGGAATATATTGGGGTGGAAGATTTTTAAAGGGCAGTTTGCCAAAGCAAGTCTGTATGTGAAAGGCATCTAGTGACACTCTGTTCTTTGAGGCTGGGCCATTTGCCCTGATTTATTTGCAATAAGCTGTCCAGTCTGTCCCTGCAGCTCCAGAAGCTCGCCCTGAGGTCCCATCTCACATTATTTTCCTTTTGATATGTGGAGGAACCCCTGCTTTTAGTGCTGCCAGACCCATTTGGGGTTGTAACTGTGGTGCCAGAGTAAGAGATGCCCTGTTCTTGAGCAGCATACTGGGCTTGCTCCAGAGGCTCTGTCATCTGCTTCGACATTTGCCTGCTATTGGTACTCCTGATGTGCTTATTGACAATTAAAGGTGCTGAGCTGGTTAAAAATGTGTCTGAAGATCCTGCCATGTGTCTACCTCTTCTCAGAGAGCTAAGGTTTTCAGATAATCCAAATGGTGGAGCAGCAGCTCTCTGTGGCAGGAAGGTGGGTGCAGCACTGGCTGTTCTAGCATCACGCAGAGCCTGTGCTCCGAGCTGAGTGTGCACTGTAGGTGGTGGTGCGGAGGGCGGCTGAGAAGGAGGATGTCTACAAGGTTGGAAGACACAGAACTGTGTGAGCTCGTACGGCTGGACTAGGTGAATGGGGTGAGAAATCGCAAGTAATGAGAGCCATTGTAGTGCGGCAGCCGTGGAGCTGGTTCCTGCAGCACAGCTCACTTTGTTGCTGTGGCAACCACTGTGCGATTTTTTGAATATTTATGCTGTGTAAAAGGAGCTTGGATAACCTAAAGATAGCGTGGACAACTCTTTAGCATGAGTCCCTTTGGTAGGAATGGAGACTTTGATTCCTTTAGAAAAACTTACCTGGTGTGGTCTTGTTTTTCCCAAGATTGGTGAAAAACGCTAATAAATTAAAACTTGTGTAGTTTGGGGAGTGGGGTGAGGTAACGGCAGTGTTTGGGGCTTGTCAGAAAAACTCAGTTCATAGTTCCACTTGGTTCTCTTCCCAATGCCGTTTTTGTTTGTGCATTAATTTAAGCTTTCAGTATCAATGCTCAGTCCTCATGGGATGACTTTTCAAGGCAGAGGATGCTGCCTGCTTCTGTGAAATCAGATTAGGTCGGAGATGTGTAAAGCACCATGATCATGCTGTGGGGAGTGGAACCTTGCTGGTTCCAAAGTATGACAGGATTTGCAAAGCCCTACGGGCATCACTCTGTGTTCTGGCAATGTTGTTTTTTTTTTTTGTATTTATTACTTGGCCAGACTGCAGGATTTTTGACAAGATACGTTTTGTAAAGATTTTGGGTTTTCCCAAGTGTAGTGAAACTACTTCAGCAATTACCTTGTACAGCTTCTTGTTCCCAGAAGCTCAAGGAATGGGAAGGCATTTGAGCATTTGCTGTTCTGTCCCAATCTCTCTGAAATGCTTCTCCTTCCTGCAGATCCCAGCTTCTCACTGAAGGAGGCTCATTCAGCACAGTAAGGAGCAGCAGAGAGCAGGCGCTTGCCTCAGAGCAGGCTAATTTACAGGTTGAACTTTGCAGCAGCTTTTCTGTTACAATTATCTGAAGTTTCCCAGCACAATCTGTTGGTTTCAGCCGTATTGCCCTTTTGCTGATTAGCTGAACTGCTGCTTTAGCAGCAGTGCATTACTGCATCCAGGAGTATGTGTGAAAGTTTGTGCTTTTCCAGGGAAAGGAATTTAGAAAATAGCAAGCTCTGTTGTATGGTTTTTGAAGCTTTTTTTAAAACAAGACAAACCAAACCAGCCCAGCAATAAACCTCCAAACCAACCCCCTCGCAGCTCAAGATCAGAGATTTAAAATTAAGAGAAGCTTAACAATGGGGAAAAGAGTTGGTGGGGTTTTTTTGGGTTTTTTTTTTTTTTTTTTTTTTTTTTTTCCTGGAGAAATCCTCTCAAAAATAGTTATTTATGATTTGGAGTAATTTGCCTGAACACTTGGCCTGTACTGCACAGACTCAGGACTCAGAAGAGTTTCTCACTTCACTTTTAGACAAAAATCATAGAATTGTTTAGATTAGAAAAAGACCTCAAAGATCATCAAGTTCAACCAAGGACACTGAAGCATACATTTCAGTTGTGTATTTTTCTTCAGGATGCTCTTGGCCATGACATAGATGCAAGCAGTTGGGGATTATGAGTTGCAGCTTTGTGTTTTGTTGACAGGTGTTAACTCCGGGGGTTTGCCAGCCCTCATTGAGTGAGGCTTCCTTCTCCTGTGCTGAAAAGCTGGCGACTGGAACTCCTCTCATATTTTTTCAGATGTTCAGGATCCCTCCTGAGCTCTGACTTACCCACTGCTGGGAGCTTGGTCTGGTTAGCTGGCGTATTTTTGGTATTGCCTTTGATAGCTGCAGTCTGGAGGGGTCAGGCTAGGAAGTGGTGATGTACAGACAGAGCTCCAACCTGTTTTGTGTGAATCTTCTGTTTCCTCAGCATAGCTGGGAACAGTTTTAACACATCACAGTCGCTGGGCCCCAAACCACAACTGCTTGGACCCCTGTAAGTTCAAATTCAGCAGATGTTCAAGGAGCTGTTAGGGAAATGTGTTCTTCTCTTTTAAAAGTGTCCCCAAAGCAGCTAAAAATGGAGATTCAGGGACAAATCACAAGCGCAACTGCTGCCATTCAGATGTGTTTAAGTGGCATTAACAGAACAAATTGCTTTCTAAGGTGTTTAATCATCAGTTTCCCAATCTTTATGACTGTTTTTTTCTTTTGTACCTTTTCTTTAAAATACTTGCATTTTCTCAAATACCTTCATGCAAGGACAGATTAATACTTTTATTTGCTGACTGTATTCATCCTGATTCTGCTTCCGCTGGAAAAATTTATTCCTTGGTGATAATAATGAAATAGAAGGGATACTATGGCATGGACAAAAGCTGTAAAATATAAAAATAAAACTAAGGTTTCTTCTCCTATCATTTGTCTGGGGATGGCAAATAACAAAAGGGTTATGAGGAATAATATTTTACTTCAGATTGAACAGTAAACCAGAGATAACTTAGATACTCTGAGGTAATTCAATACATTTATCTTCAACTGTAGTAGGAAATCTCAGTCTCACACTAATTTTTCAATTTGGGTAATTCCATTCTGCCTTTTCTACCTAAGGTGTCTTTGGTGTTGAGTTATTATTAAAAGGTATTCTTGTATGATTACCTCTTCTCCAGGAGCTTTATTTTCCTAGCAAGTGAACTGTTTCAGGTTCCTTTACAGAAAATGTGAATAAGAGATAAATGTATGGCATTGCACCTTCAGTTTGGAAACAGTGTCTCCATAGCAAGTCAGAAGTTGTTATATTTGGCTTAGAACAATGTCATAATTGTTGTTATGGTGGAGGGGGTGGCAGTTATGAAGGTTTTAATTGTGTGAATTTCTCTTCTGAGTGAATACTTTCCTTTAAAACATAGTCCTTTGAAGTGCAGAAAAAAGTGCACCCACAACTTAAGAAAAGGAACTGGTTTGTGTTCTGTTTATGGTGCTCAGTGATAAACAGATGTGTTAACAATTCTACTTCTGGAAGTTCTGGGTGATATTCACACTAGGAAATATACTTAATTTCCCACTTCCTTTTGCTTAACTGCAAAACAGCTAAAATGTGAAGCAGTAGTGATGTATAATGAAGCCTGAAGGAATTGCAACCCTCATGTCTCTTATTACTGCAGTATTTATAAAATAATTTACCAGAGTTAAGTTTCCAATTCTAGTTTTATGGAAAAAACAAGGTTTATCATAGTCAAACAGATGGTTTCCTGAAATTATTATCTTTTTCTCTGTTCAAAAGACCACAGTAATAGGATATCAGCAGTCCCTGGTGAGGTGAGTCTGTGACCACGGGGTTTATACACAGGAAATTCACAGGCTTTGCTCTTCTTTACTAAAGAAGAGATTTCATCTCTATGCTAGAAAAATAAATAAAGAATTAGAGGGGGTGAGGAAATTGTTTCAGGCCTTTGTTTTTTGGGTTTGAAGATGGAAAACAGTAACTCAGTTTAAAAAATAAGACTCTATTTTGAATTAATAATTTTCAGTGAATGTTCATCTGCAGTTGAACTTCTCAGTTGAAACAAGCTATACAATTTGAATTAGTTTCTTACCTGTACATTGAAGCATTGGTCTTTTATGGTACTTCTTTATTATGACACAATTTGTAATGGTGAAATGTCACCACTGATTATTTGTACCCCTCACAGAAGTGAAACTTCAGGGTGTGATTGCAGTAATGAACATTATTTACTCGTGTGGAATTGTAAAGATGCTAACATAATTTGATTTAATTCCAGATTCAGCTACTTTTGAAGCAGTTATTCCATTCCTTCATTCAGCATACTTTTGTAACTAAACTTTCTCACTAAAACCTGTAGACTAATGACTGGGGAATGAAAACAGTCATCAAAATTTCATTAAGTATATATATTTGAACTGTCATTTAACTGAGATTCTTTCTCCCCAGGTGGATGTATGACAGGGACAACACTTGTGGGATTCACCATGACTGACTTGAGATAAATGTAGCTGTAATTGCAGATAAATCTCAGATTTCTGAACTTCCTTCATTTTCAGTGAAGGCACATTTTGATTTTCTATTCATTTAGCTTGTTGCATTTCATTCTACTTTGAATCATACTTAGAATTTTATGTCATTTTGCTAACTATGAAGATGTCTATGCTGGTAAGTCGGAGGGTGTTTTCAAACATGTAAAATGTAAATAGTTTGCAGTTTTTTGAGGTTTTGCTGAGGGATGGAACCTAACAGAAAAAAAACCAAAAGCATCTCAATTTTTTTTTAGATTTTCTTAGATCTTCTGCCTTGGATTAATGTTCTCTTTTCCCAAAACACTTCATTTCTCATAATTTTTCTTCTAGTTCTTCTTTATGGAAATTAGGGTAATATGTATAATCAATATTTTTCTTCCTAATTCTAATTCTTCCACATACTATTTGTTTCCAAGATTTCCTTAGGAGAGGAACCAGGAGAACATCAGTGAACTGTGGCAGTAATTCTGTTTGTACTGTGAGTTGGAGGGAATCTGTGTATTAAACCACTACCAAGAAATAGTGTATGGGAGCACATAAATTGCAGAATGCTACAGGTATATCATGTGAATAGGTGGGTGTTAAAAGTATCACAGCTGATAATAAAGAATCTTCTGGCTCACTGAAGTGTTTCAAAGTCCATAATGATCAAATAATTGTGAATTAAAACGAGAACCTTGGAAAATCAGTGGTTTGGTAATTGCTTTCAGGTTTTGTTTTGTTTTTGCATTTCATTTTTGCTGTTATTCTGACTGATTAGACCAGGAATCACAAAGGGTGCAGTTAAAATCTTGTCATGGTGTGCACAGCCTGGCCACTTCTCAAAGATCTGGGGGAAGCCTGGAGCCTCCCTCCCTTGCACTTGGGAATGTGTTTCATGCATGTCCCTGCCTGAGCCCTGCTCTTAGCAGAGCCTCTTGCCTTGTTGCATACCTTGCTACTCCTGGTCTCTCTGGATTTGTCTCATATCCAGGGAATGATGACTGGTGAGCTGATGAATTAGGAGCACCTGTGCAAAACCAAGTCTCTTCTAGTTTTTCTATAATCTGCCTGGTTCTGTTCCTCAAATCTTGTCATCTCTTCTGTCCTTTGGTGCTCTTCTGGCTTGGGGTCTGACCCAGGAGGAGGCAGTGAATACTCCAGCATTTTAAATTGAAAATGTAAATCTCCAGAAGTCTATGCTTAGCAGCCATCTATTAATCCAAGCCAGCATGAGGCAAGCACTGGGTATTCATAGAAGTACCGACATTTTGATGGTATTTATCAGCTGAACGCCCAGCTAATCTGCTAAATTCCAGGTGGGTTTGCTAGCCTAGTGCAGATTATTGTTGGCAAAGCGCAGTCTGTGTGTCAGATAACTCATTGATGCAGAGCCACTGACCATATCTGACACTCAACAAAGTGTGAAAGAAGAGCTACCATTCCATTTTACTTGGATCAAAGATTCTTTGGCTATAGGTAGAGAGGCAAAGGTAGAGATGAGTGTAGAGGAAGATGCCTGAAACGCTCAGTGGGAGTCTTTAAATCCTTCCTTTTGAAGCCTTTATCTTTCTTGGGGTAAGTAAGCAATTGCTGATATTGAGTGAGAGAGTGTGCTTTTAGTTTATTGCTTAGAGATTCTTCTGGAGAGAGGGAAGACCTCACCTTCTTTTGAAATATTTAAACATTTCTACAAATATGTGACTAGACCCTGGGACTGCTGTCCCTCTGGTAAAGACTCTAACCACCAGGGCGTTCAGTAATTCTCACTGCTATAATAACTAATTTATGTCCCACAGAGAATCACTTCCAGGAAGAGGGATCAACAGTATTCCCAGCTGGCTGATAGAGATGATTATTTCATCAATAAGTTAACCTTTGTGGATACCAATACCTACACAAATTGAATATTTGCACCCCAAGTTAGTGCTGTTTTGTGACAGGGTGCCTAAAATATTTTGCTGAGTAAAGAAAAGCCTTTCTCTAAGCTTGAATTTAATTCTCTTTTGGTTTTTCTGCACTGGGCATTTAAAGTGAGCAAACTTGTAGCTAATTATCTGCTGATGCTGTTTCCATGAGACAAAACTGAAGTGAAAATGCTCTCAATAGAAAGTGTCTGAGTGGAGGGTGAAAGGCCTTAACATCCTACAGATATTTTAAGTAGCCCTTTTCTTGAGGTATTTTCCAATGTGCTTGATGAAAATGCTTGCTATCAAAAACTGGAAGTATTGCTCTTCTAGTAGAAAGGCATTAATAATAGACCTGTTATGTAACCTGGATTTATATCTTCAGTACTGCAGACACTGAAGTAGTGAATGGTGTATGAAAAGAATATATGAGTACTTAAGAAACTGCAAAATTCCCTCAGGATAAATGGCTGAAATATTTGTTTTTATTTGAAATTCATAAACATGTTGGTGTAAAAATTTGTTTGATATTTCCACAGTTTTTATTAATTAGACCCTTCTGTACTTTACTGTGAATCTCTCAGCTGTGGCTGAGCAATAATCATACATTTCCTTATCCAGCTTGACACTGCTGATAGCTCTTGTAATTCATTCTCTTGATTATGTTTGGCAACTCATAATTTGCTGGTAGCTGGTGTATCAGAATGAGAGTTCCTGGTGAGCATTTACACCATTTAACTCTCATGACACGATTTAATTAGAGGAAATTACCTGAATGTTACCTCTACCTGTTTTTCCTTTAACAGGGGTATAAGACAAACTGAATGAATGAATGTCCGTCCTATCAAAACAGAGAAAAGGACAAACAGCCTAAGACTTGTTGGGTAGGGAACTAACAAAAACAAGGAACTCAGTTCTTTGACTTTCATGCTGATCTGTCTCTTAATTAGCTAGGATGTAAATGAAGCTTATCGAGCTATGACAGGAGAATTTTTTTTTATCTTACCCATAATATGGCAAATATTTTATTCTTACTTGTAACCAGATATTATCTGCTTGCATTTGTTCACGTGCACTTTTGCTTCCTCATAAAAGCCTTTGCTATTCCTTTGGTTCGTGTACAAGGTTTGACGTGTGCACGCCAAAAATCTGTAACAAAAATGAACATGTGATGAACTATAACAGTTCATAATTTGAATTGTATGATCTCAGCCAGGGACTGAATGGTGACACCTCTTCTGCCAGCTGGCAATGTCATGGGAGAAGCTCTTCACATTCTAAACAGAACAAAACCAACAAAAGAATCTCAAATGAAATAAAAAGGTGCCCAAACCCCAACCCAACACTTTATTCATAGTGTGGAGAAATGGAAAGGTGACCTTAGGTAGGATTTCTAACAGAAGAGCTCAAAAATGTGTTAATTTGCACTTGCACTGTGGATGCCATGTGTGGTAGAAGGAAAGAATGAGCTGAGTAGTGAACAAAATAAAGCTGTCCCCAGATTTCGTTTGTATGAAGATAATTTTTGCTAGACAATTTTTATCACACAGAATCTGTCTCTTGCCAGCTTGCAAAGCATTGTGGGATTCTGTCCAAGACACTTCAGTGTTAATTGACTTTCTGCATTTGCTATATTAATTGATTATAATCAAGAGAATTTTGGGAACAGGAAACGTAATTATGAGAATTCTACAGATAACTTTTAAAAATAAGAAATTTTACAGTTGTGGGTAACTTTTGGAAAATATTTTTCCCAAGGGCTAGATACCTCTGTGTTGTGCTTAGGATTCCATGTGTGTGTTCATGTGATTATGGCCAGCTTTATAGCCTTCCCCTCATAGAAAAGCCTCAAGTGAAGAGATAACAGCACTCCAGCACGGTGTAGAAATCCCTAGCAAAGAATTGGCCTGTGAGATGTTTTTGTGTTAGGCAAAAGGCAAGAGAAAAATACCTTTGTTTCCTCATTTAAAGTTGTCTTTAGGCCTATATCCTACCTTTATTGGTTAAGAGAAACAAAAGTGAATACAGTGTGCTATAACCTTGATGACATCTTCTGTTAGAAGCCACATGAGTGACAGCAGTTAATCCAAAAATCATTTAACCCTCACTCTGCTTTATCTCTCTATGCTTTTACACAGATTTTCATTTATAGTTCATCAGTTTCTAATGATTGAATGGAATGTGTTGTTTATTGATATCTTGTCCTCCTTTTTAGACATGCAGGAATGTAGAAATAATTGATTAAACATTAATAATAGAAGTGAGAATAGCACTCTCAGCATGAACAGTCTGTCAGGAGATGAAATGAAGATTTTCTGTGTGAGTAATATAAAACCAAATACAAGAATCAAAAAGATTCTCATGAATAAACATGATTTCTTGGAAACATCATCATTTTCCCCTGTCCTGCTGTTTCCTATTCCTTTAAATTTTTTTTTTCTTATTTTATTTTTAGAAACAGTGTTTAGATATTCCTGGGATGGTAATGGTAGTGTTGCTAATGGCTCCTGGCATGTGCTACCATGATGTCAGGATGTTTTAAAGGCTTTTTACAGTCTTAGTGCTTCAACTCCAATCTATTTTTTTTCTGAGATTACCTGGCAGAGATGTAGCCTAAACAGATTGTTAGTAAGTCTTGGAAATGTTGATGCAAAGGGTGCACTTTCATTTAAGCCATAGATCTTTGCAACGGGAAAATGATCGCAGCACATGTTGTGGGAAAGGTAATTCACTTTTCACTAGACACGCAAATGAGCAGAGGCTGTAATTTTCAGCTTAAATGTACTAAAGGTGGGGGAATCTGTAGTTATTTGTTTTAGTGATTAAAACACAAAACAACAATGGAGAAGTAAATCCCTGAGCAGGAGCAGAGCTGTACTTCCCATGTGGATTCCTAGTAGTCAGTGAAACCACAGAAATTTTCTTTTTTAAAATCACCAAAATGTGATTGTGGTGCTTTTTGAGTTTTATTTCTTTTAAACTTTAAATTATATTGCATATATTTGGTGAGATATTTGGAACTAGAAATAGAGAATATGAATCTTTATTTTTTCCAATCAGTTCTCATTTTGGAACAAAATCATAATTTTTAAAGTCAGAATTACTTGCAGGAGTAAATTTGATTTTTCTGATCCATCATTTTAAATGGGCTGAAGCAGAACTTTCAGGACTAGATACTTTTTCTTCATAATATGCAAAAATCTCTTGATTTCCCTTTCATTCACTGAAGTATCTATTTTCAGTCTTTGATTGAACCACCCCGATCCAATTATACATAACTCTTCCTCCTTACGCTCATTCTCATTTGTATATAACTCCTAATCAGAACGATTTTTTCCTCCTTTTTTATCTAAACAGTTTCTGTTGATGGCTCTGACTTTCCTAGACAGGGGATTTTGTGTCTGCAATACAGGATGAGCATGTTTCAAGCTATCTTGCCACTGTATACTTTGGTTGCTGGATGCAGCTCTGGAAATTCTGTTAACTGTTTTAATATTCTTTCTTGTACTGTCTTGAACTAGAAAGGCAATTTTGCAGCTCATGTTGATGGTGCACTCTTAGTGAGAAACTGTGATCTGCCTGGAAGGTGAGTCAGTCCTCCAGCTTGTATGTGAGAGATACAAATCAATTTGTTCTGAACTCTCTTACGTTTCCAAAGGCAGAGGGGATCATTGAATCCTAGTAGAGGAAAACTTTGGTTGGCATTCTTGCCAGAACTCCAGGATCAAAGTGTTTGATACCTAGCTGAAAATTACTTTTCTGGGACCAGGAGGAGAATTTATCAGAATTTATCCACCTTGGTGAGAAAATAAGGTGTTTTTTGTTAGATGTCGGAGGTGTCCTCTGACTGAGACCAGGGAGTTTTAATTTTTAACACAGGACTTTTGATGAGAAGAGTTTTTTGAGGCAAGGATAAAATCCTGACAACTGTAAACCACGTAACTCAACGCCTGTCAGCAATTCTGGTATTGAGGGGGTTTGCAGAGAAATTCCTTAAGCCTGGCAAGAAACAGTCTTGGAATAATCAGTAGTTAACTACTGTGCTTCCTGTCAGAAATATCTGAAAAAAGGTGTGACAGTTTAAAACAAAGGAAAACAAATAGGGTACAAACAACCATTTGCAGTTGTTACTTCACTGGAGTATTCAAGCATGTAGTAGTCACAGTGATCTTCTTGGCTTTTATTTTACTTAAAAACCACCGTGAAAGAAGGAAAAAAAAACCTCCCCTGAAATCCTATGCTAAGGATAGTGTTGGAGGATTTCCTCTCTCAGATTATTTTTTTTTTCTGTATCAATGTGGTTTTATGTAACATATAGCCCCAGGAATAAGTTCTATGTGTGCATAAAAAAATCCCCTAAATTACTAATATTTGCAACAAATCAGGTCATTTAGATAGAACAAAGTTAGAGAATAACTGAACTGAAGGACCTTTGGGATGTGGTTGGTCTCACCTCTTGCTTAAAGCAGAGTCAACATTGAATATTCAAACTTACAATTTTGATTAGATTGCTTAGGGTCATGCAGAGACGTGTTTTATTCTTTCTAGGGACTGAAATTGCATGACATCTCTTCAAGATCTCCTCCACCACGGAAAGCTTTCCTAATATCAAGTCAGAATATTGCTAGTTTAACTTCTGACTGTTCTCACCTTTTGTTTCAACTTTACTACTCTGAAATTATCAAACAATATCCCTAAGCACCACATCTATGTCTTTTAAATATATCCAGGGATGCTACCTCAACCATTTCCATGGGCAGCCTGTTTAAGTACTTGATAAACCTTTCAGTGAAGAAATTTTTTCCTTGCATTCAATATAAACGGTCCCTGGTAGATGTGAACAACCTGTTTCTCCAGGAGAAACCTGTGGGAGATGCTGTTCCCAGCACTGAGATCAGGCTGACAGATCTGAAGTTCCCCAAACTCTCCTTCTGGTCTTTCTTGTAGCTTGGTGTCACACTTGGGAAGTAGTAGTAGTAGTAGTAGTAGTAATAATAATAATAATTACGATTATTACTATTATTACTATTATCATTACTATTATCATTACTATTATTATTATTATTATTATTGTTATTCCAGATATGGCTCATTGCATTGTTCATTTTTCCTTGGCAAATAAAACAACTATAGTTTGTGTGTATGTGTATGTACAAAAAAGAAAAAAAGTGATATAAGAGTTTATTTAAGGTTTGAAAAAATATATAAGCCTTTCATTTTGTTTTATTCATGAATTAGAGGGTGATACTCATGTCGTATGATCACATACTATATTTTATTACCATATAGTCATAGCTAAAAATAAGCATGCAGTTTACTGTGTCAATTGCATTTTCACTGTGATTTCCTTATACTTTTTTAGTTTTCTGACCATCAATTATTTCTAATGAGGTTACTATTAGTGAAAGCCTAGTTATTCTTGGTTTTTTTGAAATACAAAATTCTTATCTACTGAAGTTTATGACCTAAGTTAACAGGACATGAAAAATACACGTTTTTCAACGTGCTGAGGTATATTATTTGAGAAATTTTGTGTTAATGCCTTTGTATTTAGTTTTTGACTAATAACATGTAGATTCTGCCATTTCCTTTGGTTCTCCTTATTCCATAAATCATTCTCATCACAGATGAGGTTAATTGTCTATTTGACATCTCTGATAAATAGGCGCTCCATAACTACGAAGAGATTGGATGTAAATGCACTCTGCTGAATAATTCCTCTTACTTGGATTAAAATACAAGACCTTTATAAAGTTCAGATTGCATATAGAGCTGTATAATCTTTTTCACTACAGTTTTATCACATTTTACAGTTAAACTTACAGATATTTAGATAGCAAATGATTATATACACAGGAAAAATATATTTTTTAGGATTGTATGGTATTTTTATTACCTTAGTTAGATAATCTCTAAACAGGTATAAAGGGAGTATACAGTTATGTTACTGATCCATAGCTCCATGATGAGTCTTATTTCCTCTTGGTTGCTCCAAGCAAAAAAGATACAAACTCTTCTCAACACAAAACACTGAATCACAACACATCCAAAGAGAAAGCCTGCTAAGTGGAATGGGAGATGGGGAAATACAAGAAGAGAAGTCATTAAGAGTGTTCTGTTGCTGGGAAAGTCAGAACCATCCCTTTCCTTGTTTCTGCTGTATTTGAGCAGTCTACCCTGACCACTGCAACTGTTTAACTTTAAATTGCTAAAATATTTGAACAAGTTAATGCTCATCTGAACTGTAATTAGCAATTAATTGGCAGTGCTAATGTGAGTTTAGCTTTTGCATCAGCCATGTTTGCATGAATGGGTCATATCTGGAACACTGCAAGAATCCTGCTCCTTTTTAGTTGATGGAGTGTAGCTGACATTCCGCTGAGGTTTATTTTGAGACCAGGTGTGATGCACTGCAATCATAGACTGCAAAACTTTCCTCACTGGTCATAATTTTAAATATATTGTTTTCCAATAAAATCTGTGTTCTGCAGCACTTCTGTGCAGTTGGCTACCATAAAGCAGTACTTCCAGTCCCTGAAAACAGCAGAGCTACAGGTTCAAGTACCTTGGAAAACCAAATGTTCATTTCTGCTGATGGTTGTGCAGGATGTGTTGGATTCAGTCAGGTACCAGATGAGTAGCTGGAATAATGCAGGCTGTGTACCAAGAGAGATTGGCTCATGATAGTACAATGGTCCTTAATTCCTCCCACGTGGAAGAAAACATGATTCTGTGTTTGACTGATTTCCTGTGACATCCACTGCTGGTCTCCAGATCGATAATGTTAAAAGAACTTTTCTACCTGTCCCTGAGCACAAAGATTACTTCATTAAGTGATGACTTTCTAATAAAATATTTTAAGTCAAGTATTCTTAGGGCAATTTTTGACAATTTAGCAAGGAAATGTGGGTGTAAAGGATTTTTTTGTGGTGCAGACAGTGATGACTGACAGAGGCACACGGGTGTCTTGACACAGTGTTCTTGTCACTGTTCCCCAGGGGGTTTAGGGATGAGTTTTGGCCTCTGGATACAAGGCATGTAGCTTACATCACTAAATGTTAGAGATGAGATACTTCTAAATACTTCCCAGTGGATTGGATTGTTAAAACAAATCTCTTTGGATCCGTACATAGGATCATAAATCTCATTCTGTCTCTGGGTTGTTAACACAGGCAGTCTGTGGCCCACAAGCTGGATTAACTGAAAAGGACACTTTAATTTCTGTAATGATTTAAAGTAGAACAAAACTTTACAAGAATGCATAATAATTTTGCCAGAACATATTTTTTTTAGATCCTTTTTCTGCAATACCCTTGACCACATAGTTTTTTGTGCAGCACCGCAGATACGTGAAGTCACTGATTTTGTGTAATGGGTATAAATTGAATCTGGTGCCTTTATTTTTTTTTTTTTCTGTTATGTAAGTACTAACCAGCTGCATATTTAAATTTGTCTTTTAACAAAAAATTGTTGCAAATTTAAGGATTTGTAGATCTCTTATTTTAGAGAGACGATACCTGTACTATTCTGTTAATTCTCAAATATTAGCACATACTTCCCTGTATTATGAAGTAGTTATAGCTGTCCTTGTGACTTTTTCAATTTTGAAAATTAAACATAATGCAATAATATTTTGAATGTCTATGACATCTGGGACTATGCATAGGAATTTCTGATATGTGTTATTGAGCATATCCCCATAATATTATTTAAGGATGATATTGTGTGCTTTTTTATTTTTCCTTGGTTGGAAAGTTATCTTTTTTTTAGAGTCCATCCCTAAAGGCTGCATTCTCAGAGGTTTCAGAATATTGCTCTGCATAGCAAAAATCTTATTCTTCTGCTGCTTCATTAAAAACTCTCCTGGATCCTCTGTTGCTCTGAAGAGAAGTAAACCACTCTTAATCATAGAATGATGGAATGGTTTGGGTTGCAAAGAACTTTAAAGATCTTCTGGTAGACAGTGTCCCTGCCCATGCAGGGTGGTTGAAACTAGAAAATCAAATGGGCTTCTGAGCACTGTGCATGTGTATGGAAAGAACAGGATCTTGTGTTCTGATTTGCAGTGATCTAAGGTCCTAATTGGCATATCAGCTGGTAATTAGCATGAAACCATACTGTTCTGTCACAGAACACAAAGATCCCCCCCAAACCAGTCACCAAATCCAGTACAGGTCTATGGGCTAAATGTGACTTTTGCTGCAGTGTATCCATGTTTAGATCTTGCTCTTGGACAGTTACCTCATGGAATCTATTCCTGGCCCCAAAGATCAACAAAAGGTGGCCAGAAATACCATTGGGTGTGTGAATGATTACTTTGATTTGTGAATAGTCAGGGACTTCTGTGGGTTTGGGGAATTTCCAGATTGTTGTATGGTTTGTTTTGTTTTTTTTTTTAAACTTTATTTGGGGATGCAAAATAGACTTTGGGGAAGAACAGATATTTTTGAAATTTAAATGAGCATCAATGGGGTGAGAAAGGGACCAAATTGAATAATAATGCTTACTCGTGTGTATTCAGGTTTGCTCAACCATAATTAAAAGATTCTAATTGGTTTGCATTAGTTTTGGATATAAAGCAGAAACTGCACATCTTTTCCACACTATTTGTTATGTAGTGATGCCAATAATATATGTATTTAATTCAGCTTTCAGTTGGATGTAATCCAAGACCATGCTGGGGAACAATTAGAGGAAGGATGTGTATGAATAAACTTGATTGCTGTTAAGGTTTACATTATTACTTTTTGTAAGGGTTGCGATTACTTCATCTCCTTCTTTCAAGCTATCTTTGTAAAGGTCAGGGAAAAAAGTGGGTTTGGAGGGGGAAGGTTGTCTTTTGGGCTTTTTTGGAAAGGAATTTCATCTCAATGACAAATGATTCTTTGCTGATAGGAAGGAAAAAAAAGAATGAAGTGGTTCAATTAGGGATGAACAAATTCTAACAGGAGGAAGGTCAGAACTTGTCCAGTTTTGCTGCTGTGCATTATCTGAATAGAACTTCAGTGATTGCTTTAGTGTTTTTCAGTGCTGAATTCCATGATTAAGGTTCTTTAGCCACCGGGGGATATTTTGGCTATACTGGCCTTCATTCAGCTTTAGTATCGCATCCCTCCTGAGCCTGTAGGTTTTTGAATTTGTCAGGGAACTTTCTTAATGCTTATAAGTCCATTGTCACCATTCCAGAGCCCTGTGGATTTGATCCCACTTGGCTTGTGCTCTTTCTTTTGTGAGGCAAAATATCTTCACAATCCAGTGCATTTGTCAATAAAATATGGGAAATACCAGTGAGATCTGGATGTTTCCCTTTACTTTGCACACTGAGTTATGCTGCCCATGTTGTTCCACTTAAAAAATTACAGCAGTTTTGCACCTGTAGCTTTTTACAGACTTGTTTGACAGAGTAGATGAATTACCAGACTGAGATTTCTCTCAACCTTTATTATTGTCTCATTTTGTTTTTTTTTTTTTTTTTTTTTTTTTTTTTCTGGGGGGGGATGGGTGGGTGGGGAATGTGTGAATTCCTGATAATGTAGAAGAGTCTATTCTCTTGTCCCCTTTTGACAATATAGACTGGAAATTGAAAAAAAGGGAATTTCTCATGCTCAAAGCATTAACATATCCACTTGCAATGGCTAAGGCCAAAGAACCAGTCACAGCAAACATGTTTAAGTGAAGAGCAGTTTTGAATGTTTACCCAAGTGTGAAGTTGGGTTTCAATTGGCCAATTGATTGAGCCACTGTGGGAAGTTTTGTAGTCTTTGGGAAGATATTTTTTAGGACAGTGTTTTCAAACAATTTATGGTTTTCCCCATCGTACAGAAAACTGCTGATGTGATTTATGTACTGTGGCTGTCAAAGTTTCAAATCCAGTCAAATTGCTTAAGCCTCCTTTCAGTCAGCAAAAATCTGTGAGGAAGTGATCAATCCCTTTTTAAGGAACGTGAGGTGCATTGTCTTTAGAAACGGCCATTTGCCCTCGTGGACTGTGGAATGGGGACTGGTGACCCTCTTGGAGCAGACCTTAAGGAAGGTAGCTCTGCCATGGGCTGTGGGACTGTGCCAAAGTTTGTCTGTAATAATCAATTTTGTTTTGAGTGTTTATCTTCTGCTTTACTCTTTGCACGACTCTAATGTTTCGGCAAGTGCCGTGATAATAAAATACTGTATCAGTACGTGCTTTAGGAAAAATATGTTAAATATTTTCAGGCTGTTTGCTCATGGGGCTTCATGCTCTTTCAATCCAATTCACAGTTCAGGACAAACCTGCTAAAGATTAACAAGCAGAGAAGCTATCCTTATATTCCAGTGATCCTCAAAAGCTGAAAGGAAGAATTTTCATAGTAAGTATACAGTTATTATTGGACTTGAGATTGGGAAATACCATTCTGTTAAACAAAATTCTGGTGTGTAATATATTTTACAGAATTGAAATTTGCATAAAGTTAGAATGAAAGAATTCTATTTTCAAGTAGTGCTAAAATATGATTTTTTTTCCTGCTTGCTGTGAGTGCCTGTAAAGTAACATACACTACAAGTGTCAAGTCTGCTGAAAGAGAGCTCTAAAGCACTTTTACTTTTAATCTTCTAAATAGGCATCAACTTAGAAAATGGTATTCATAATTTGTAGCGTAAACCACTTTGTATTAAATAGCTTCTATTTATTATTATTTTTTTTGACCGTGAAAACATGAACTACTTACCAAAATAACTTGCAAACTTAGTATTAATGTACACCACTGCAGTATCCCATAACTCTCTAGGTGAAAAGTGCACAAAGATGAAATATGAAATTAAAAATATGCACTATGTATCACTGCCATGCCTTGTCTGGCTTTCAGAAATTGTGCACTCTCTCCAAGACTTTGCATGAATATGTAGCCTCCTAAGGTGTAGAAGTCACCACTCACAAACAGGAAAACTTTACCATGGTGTACATGTCCCATGCTTCTGGATTCCACCAAAAATTACCAGGTGAGACCATCAGCGTATTTGCTGTACTTGGTATTTGATAGTTTCTGCTGAGAGCCTGACTTCTGAAGTAAAGCATTAGCCCACAATCCCACAAAGTTGGGAGGGATCATGTATGATAGTGGTGTAAGACTAAATCCTGTGAGAACATGCCTGTAGCACTCTTGCTTTGTGCTTGATCCCTTGCACCCTCATTAGCTAATGAAGCTGAAGCTGGCTCTGTGTGGGTGCATCCTCCAAGCTCCACTCCTGTGTCTAGTGCACGGAGCACCCGCTGAGCCAGAAGTTTTGTTTTTTTGGGACATCAGGGAAACAAAGTCAGATTTCTTACTTTTCTCTCCTTTGTATACCTCAGAAAATGGAATATCATTTCTAATTTCTGATGTATAAATTTCAAGTCATATTCGGTAAGGGTAAAGATCTTCCTGACATAATATCAGTGTGGCTAGAGGCATCCACATAATCATTTGTATTTAACCTAATTTAGTACTTTAGACAGACTTGAGAGCTTATCTAAGAGAATTAATCAGCTGGTGAGGTTTAGAGAGGCAGCTGAGTCATTTTGATGTGTCCCTACAGCATCAAGACCGTTGCAACTTCATTTTCTGTGCAAAGGGAAGTATTATGAGGCTGTTTCACATCTGTGTATGGCTGTGGGACTGCTGTTATGGATTTGTTAAGAATACAGAGACCCCAGCTTAGGAACCTGCTCCGAGTTCTCACAAAGCTTAGCCTTTCTTGTCAGTCATCTGTAGACAGATGTGAGGATTAACCACTTTATCTAATTAGGCTTCTCGAGTAGCTGTTAAGCTTTGCAGTTATACATCTCTCCTCATGCTGAGGCCCGTGTTCTTGCAAGTTTGCTAATGGCATTCAAATAACCCAGAGGAAATCCAGTCAGGATGTCTGCACACGCTGCCAACAGATCCATTTGCAAAGTGTTGCCCTGAGTTAGGTCAGTGTCCTGCAGCTCTTTGTGGACTATTCTGCTGCTGCACACAACATGAATTTTTCAAGGCTCTCACTCATTCAGTCTCTGTCTCTCTAGCTCGTTAGTGTGAGAGCAATTCAAAGCTGGAGGCCAACTTTCAGTGTTCCAAATTATCCTTAGGGGAGCCTGGAGTGTTAGATTTCCCTTGGCTCAAACTGACCTTTATGAACCTACTGTCATTGCATAAAATTCGGTGAAACACTGCATCAACTTAAACTGCGCTTCTACAGGAGTAGCTGACTTATTTAATGTTCATACATGAGTCTGTACTTACAAGGAGTTTATTGCAGCTTAAGAGACTCAGTCTTTCCAAGAACTCAGATATCCTTCATTTCAAGGAGCAGATAGTTTATTACCTTCTAGTAATTTATCACCTTCTAGTAATTTTTTGCCACATTGTTTATGGCAGAAAAATATCTCCTTTT